>ML780964.1:160640-209979 GCA_009831015.1 Picea engelmannii
TTTTTTATGTCCAGGGTTTTCTTCCTTTCAGTGTTTGGATTTTCTTCTTAATTAGCATCCAGTTTTACTTCTTGTTAAGCAACCAATTTAACTTCCTACTTAGATCGAGAAATAGCTCCAAGTATGGCTTCCAATTTAATGTTGATTTTTACTTCCATTTTAGAGCCACATTTTGCTTCCATTTTAACAACTCATGTTGTTTCCTTTATAGCTTCCATATATGAATTTAATATTTTTTTATTTCAATTTAATTAATTAAATATATCAAGACTCTTTAAAAACTTATATTATTATAGAGTAAGTCATATTTCATTTGAAGTATTTTATAGGATAGAGTTTATAAATTATTTTTAGGGAAATATAAATACATGCAAACTAACAACATCATTATACTTATTAAATATCCATCCAAATAAAATATACAACATATAGTATATATAAAATAACAAGATAATGATTATAACATGATGATCATCTAGAATTAAAACAAGTGAGTCAAATATACCAATATTAGATAAGTATCATGTCAAACAACTTATACCTTAGAAAAAACAAATATCTCATTTGAAATGTATATCATAACATTTTTACAGATCTTAAAAAAACCAGATATCACATTTCAAATTTATGTCATATCATTTATTAGTATCCAAATATTAAATTTTCAAATTTTCTCCTTGTTGTAGGAATAGGGTTATTCCCGTAGCACCGAGGAGTGTCATTCCTGAGCACCGGTATCGTATATTCCAGAAGTAGTACTGATCTTCTAACTTGCCTCATTGGAAGGAGGTATAAGAAGGGTGGAAATTCTTATTCTATTCACGTTTGAAACAATGCTATGATGCCTTGATCGAGACTTCATGATTATTTTAAGGTTCTTGGTCGGGAGCCAAACTCCAACACATGTCATCAAGAACAACACAAGTTACCCACAACATTACCCAACATCAGATCCATTAAGCTCTAGTGTTGGTTCAGATGGTTCAGGGTTTTTTATCATGTCGTTCATGGTTCTAATTATATCAAAGGAGCCTGCATCCAAGATACAACCTTCAACTCCTTCAATTGTAGAGATATTTGTTTCTAGTGTTTTGGAATCCTCTCTAAACACAAGGGAAGCATTGGAAAAGTATCGAGTTATGTCTAATTTCTAGGAGGTTTTCAAATACAAAGAGTAGTTGTTGGATTGTGATCTATTGTATGCATCACTATAACGAGAGATGTCTATGCCTTTGCTGGAAATCAGTTTGGTCAACTTGGCACATGAGGAGACCAAGTTGAGATGTTTTGAAGGCTTCTAACTGGAGGTATAAAATTCATTTTTGATATAGATAAAAAGCATGTAAACAAACAAATAGAACCAATACTTCAAGTTGATGTGGTCTTAGAGGTTGTTGAAATCAGAAGCATGTGGTGGCAGAGTGTTTGACATTTGGTTTCAAGTCCTCCAACGTCTGTGGTTACTTGTCCTCACTTAAACAGAAGAGGTTAAAAAGTTGGTCCAACTTTTTAAAATGGTACCACCTCAGAACTCTCGTGGTCCATGAGACAATCGACTAGGGAGACCTGCTAGGGTGGCAAGAGAGCCTAGATGAGTACCATTTGTTGATCAGGTTCCCCAAGTTCCATTATATCAACCTGGCACAGTATTTCCTTAGCGTGCACCATATGTTGATGCTAATTCTTTACAAGCATGAAATCCTTATGTATTTGTGTATCAGAGGCAGGCTCTACCGCCTTCATATCCATTGCCTATGAGAAATAGGTTGGTATCAGATTTTGATTATTGTGGTGTGGATCCAGGTCTTGAATATTTACACCGTCAGAGAATAAGAGTGCAGATTTACCTTTATGATATCAATAGGTCTCTTGTGCCAAGATAAGTTGACTACGGTGAATTTGCACTGCGTAGAGCTGACTTTACGTCTCCACCCGGGTGTTCATATTCTTCACTGATTGGGTCATCTTCACTGTATTGATACTGATTGAAATTTTATGATTTCTAGATGATTTGGTTGCTTACAATTTTTATTTGTTAATCTTTGGAGACTATAATTATAAGGAACTTGATATTACATTTCCAGCCATAGCTAGAAAATCAGACAGATTCGGGATTTACAGGACCAGGCACAGCGTTGGGGAGAAAATTTTATCCACATCTCCAATGTTGATTTTTCTATCTTCAGTTTAGACAATGGGGAACCTTATTCAAAGACTATATTCATATTTTCTATGATTCAAAGATTTCCCTGTAGATTTTGAGGAATTTATTCAAATTTTAAGAAACCAGTCTTCTCAAAATCCGAGCCAAAAATCTTCTAGTTCCATATTTGGTGGCAAGCACATTTACTAAATGATATCATTAATTAATGCAGAAAACAGGTCATACCTCTAGCAAGCTATTTGGTTGAGCCAAATTTTCCAAGAAGATCTGATTAAATCTCTTTTGTTAGGTTTTAGCCTAATTTTTAGGGCATGTAGATGTCCAAGTGTTGTTGGTCTAGAATATCTGATGGAGGAACACCAAACATATCATTATCTTTTGATATAGGTAAGATATATTTTGTAAATACTGAAGGAAGAAAGGCCTCCGACTTAGCGGCTTGACTTTTTTAACATATCCCTATTTCTCAAATTTTCAATCATCCCTAATTGATATTTCCTAGGTAAACTGGATTATGGAATTGGTGAGTCATTAAACCCAAAAAGATGAGCAAGTGTGAGATCTGATGCTATATAAGGGATCTTGTGATATGTAAGTGGGGAGGCCCGAGAGGGTTCAATAGAGACCAAGGAATGGAGGACTGAGACTCCTTTTCATGATTGTAAAGCAACAACTTTTTCATTTTACACTCAATGCTACAACCCTTTTGATGAGCAGACTTTCCCCTCTAATCTATTTCTTTCTTTTTTTACTTGTAAAACCTATTATCTTTGAAATGCATTAAAATTATCTTGTTATGCTGATAAGACAGTGAAGATTTCATTGATTTCTTTCTCATTCCAAGACTTGTTTTTAGGTACCTTATTCTCTATTTCTGAATGACATTTAGGATCACGAATCTTCCTGTGTGGGTGAATAGATTGGGCACTTTCATAATTCTTTATTCTTATTGTTTTATCTACTTTGTTAAATTGGATACCATTCACTAAGTGAGTGTGATCGGAACTTATTTACAATTAGGAAATTGGTATTACCTTTCTTCATTTACTGTTGAAACCTCCATCCTTTCAAAAAACCATATTCGAAACCATATACATTTATCCATAAAAACCATTGCAATAACTAATATGTGCTAGGCTTGACCCTATAGCAGTATAGGGGAAATTTCTAGCACTAACATCATTCGGAGCCATTTTCGGGGTTGAAGCAGCGAAGATATCTTCCTTGGGAGAACGACAACGATCAGATCCTCTTCTTGATGGTGAACAAGAAGAGGACATGTGCTTGACTACAGATATTTCACCATGGAAACTCCATTGTCTAAAGATTAATAGGCGACTCCATTAGATCCAAGCATGGAAGCCATTTTGGCTCAAAGGTTTTCTTTCTGTGATTTTTCAAATGTCATTGGTTTTCCAAACCCAATTCTTAGCAGAGATGAATGGGAAGGTACCCTTCCTACATTTAAAGGAGAAGATTGGGAGGTTCTGGTTGAGCATCTGCTAGATTTCCATGAGTTTATTCATGAACATAAGATTGTGCATGAGGATGTCAAGATCAAGCTTTTTAGATACTCGTTGAAGGGAGAAACTCTCAACTGGTGTAGATCTCTTCCAACCTCAAGTACTAACTTGTTGGCAAGTTTTCATGATTCTTTCAATATATTTTATAAAGGAAAATTTTTAGTTGAAAGTCTTTTTGAAAATTGTTGTGATATACTTGAGAAGCATATTCAACAGAAAGTAGAGTTTTCCTCTGTTTGCAAGGATGAAAATCATGTTGATAAGGAAGATCTTCAAGATACCATTGATGATAGGAAATATGATTGCATAGTTGTATATGCATTTGATCTTTTTCTTGATGCACCTGCAATTTTTTATTTGAATGGAAAAGCTCATGTTTATGATGAGTATAAGGAACAAGTGTTTCGTCATCATATTGTTGTTGATGAACCTGATAAACATAACATAATTGAGGAAGGTTCTCTGAAGCCTGCTATATTTATGGTGACAAAAGCTAATCAACAAATTTATGAAAACATTCTGCCCATTAGTCATGAACAGTCGAAACCAGATTATGGCATCCATACATCGGAAGTTGAAGAAAACATCGAGAAGCAAGAAAAGGTAACCATTTTTGGTTATCAATATACTTCTTTCTTCTATGATCCTATAACTATTTATATGGAGTCATGCTTCTAAGAAGTTTTCAGCCTTGCAAAGTTTCAAATCAAAGAAGATGGTGGTTGTCAGTATGTGTTACAAGTTAAAATTTTGTTACACACAATGAAGTTTTCTTTGATCTTATTCTGCATGCGAGTTTTTACAGTCAGCTAGATGTTATCATGTTTTCATGGGAAACATGATTTCACTTGATCAAGTGACGCTATAATTGGTTAGAAGTAGGTCAGGCAATAAGCTCTCTTCTTGAGCATTTTTTTTTGCAGCTGGCTTAGTGTAATCAAATTTACAGAGAGTTTGTTTCCAACATTTTGTTAAAGTTTGAATAAGTTGCAGAGGTTTGGGGCCAGAATTAAAATAATATTGACTGACTCCACAACCCAATTGACTAGGCATAGCATAGATGTGAATGTTTGCAGAGGCAAACGTTTGCAGGCTGTGTTGCATGGATGCACAGAGGAAAAGGCATAGTGGTCTAGTTGTTCTTGATGCCTCACAGGGAGAGCATCATCCCCCAGAAGGAGCCAATGTTAGTATCCAGATACTAAATTTTCAAATTTTCTCCTTGTTGCAAGAATGGGGTTATTCCCATAGCACTGAGAAGTGTCGTTCCGGAGCACCGATATCATATATGCCAGAAGTAGTACTGATCTTCTAACTTGCCTCTATGGAAGGAGGTATAAGAAGGGTGGAAATCCTTATTCTATTCACCTTTGAAACAGTGCTATGATGCCTTGATCGAGACTTCATGATTATTTGAAAGTTCTTGGATGGGAGCCAATCTCCAGCACCTGCCATCAAACACAACACAGGTTATCCACAACATTTCCCAACATCAGATCCATTAAGCTCTAGTGTTGGGCTCAGATGGTTCTCTGTTTTTTATCTTGTTGTTAATGGTTCTAATTCTATCAAAGAAGCCTACATCCATGATACAACATTCAACTCCTTCAACTATAGAGATATTTGTTTCTAGTGTTTTGGAATCCTCTCTAAACACAAGGGAAGAATTGGAAAAGTATCGAGTTATGTCTCATTTCTAGGAGGTTTTCAAATACAAAGAGTAGTTGTTGGATTGTGGCATATTGTATGCATCACTGTAACAAGAGATGTCTATGCCTTTGTTGAAAATCAATTCGGTCAACTTGGCACAAGAGGATACCAAATTGATATGTTTTGAAGGCTTCTAATTGGAGGTATAAAATTCATTTTTTGACATAGATAAAAAGCATGTAAACAAACAAATGGAACCAATACTTCAGTTCGATGTGGTATTAGAGGTTGTTGAAATCAAAAGTATGTGGTGGTAGAGTGTTTGACATTTCGTTTCAACTCCTCCAGCGTCTGTGGTTGCTTCTCTTGACTTAAATAGAAAAGGTTAAAAATTTGGTTCAGTTGTTTAAAATGGTACCAGCTTAGAACTCTCATGGTCCACGAGACAGTCAGCTAGGGAGACCTGCTAGGGTGGCAAGAGATCCCGGACGTGTACCATTTGTTGATCAGGTTCTCCAAGTTCCATTATATCGAACTGACACAATATTTCCTTAGTGTGCACCATATGTTGATGCATATGCTTTGAAATCATCGAATCCTTATGTATTTGTGTATTAGAGGCAGGCTCTACCACCTTTAGATCCATTGCCTATGAGAAATGGGCTGGTATTGGATTTTGATTATCATGGTGTGGATCCAGGGCTTGAATGTTTACACTGTTAGAGAATAAGAGAGCATATTTACCTCGACGATATCAATAGGACTCATGTGCCAAGAGAAGATGACTACAGTGAAGCTGCACTCCATAGATCTGACTTTACATCTCCACCTAGGCATTCATATTTTTCACTGATTGGGTCATCCTCACTATATCGATACTGATTGAAATTTTATGATTTTTGGATGATTTGGTTGCTTACAATTTTTAATTGTTAATCTTTGGAGACTGGAATTATAAGCATCTTGATAGTAAATTGCCAGGCATAGCTAGAAAATCATACAGATTCAAGATTTATAGGACGAGGCACAACATCAGGGAGAAAGTTTAATCCACATCTCCAACGTTGATTTTTCTATATTCAGTTTAGACAATGGGGAACCTTATTCGAAGCTTATATTCATATTTTCCATCATTCAAAGATTCCCCTATAGATTTTGAGGAATTTCTTCAAGTTTTAAGCAACCAGTCTTTTCAAAATACGAGCTGGAAATCTTCTAGTTCCATATTGGGTGGCAATCACATTTACTAAATGATATCATTACTTAATGTAGAAGACAGTTCATACCTCTAGAAAGCTATTTGGTTGAGCCAAATTATCCAAGAAAATCTAATTAAATCTCTTCTGTTAGGTTTTGACCTAACTTTTAGGTCATGTATATGTCCAAGTGTTGTTGGTCTATAATATCTGATGGAGGAGCAACAAACATATCACTATCTTTTGATATAGGTAAGATATATTTTGTACATACTGAAGGAAGAAAGGCCTTTGACTTAGTGGCTTGAATTTGTTAACATATCCCTGTTTCTTAGTTTTACAATCATCCCTAATTGAGATTTCCTAGGTAAACTGGATTATGGAATTGGTGAGTCATTAAACCCAAAAATCTAAGAAAGTGTGAGATCTGATGCTATATAAAGGATCTTCTGATATGTAAGTGGGGAGGCCCGAGAGGGTTCAAGAGAGACTAAGGAATATAGGGCTGAGACTCCTTTTCATGATTGTAAAGAAGCAACTTTTTCATTTTACACTCGATGCTATAGCCCTTTTGATGAGCAGACTTTCCCCTCTAATCTATTTCTTTCTTTTCTTACTTGTAAAAAATGTTATCTTTGCAATGCATTGAAATTATATTGTTATGTTGATATGAAAGTGAATCTCTCATTGATTTCTTTCTCATTCCAAGACTTGTTTTTAAGTATCTTATTCTTTGTTTTTGAATGACATTTAGGATCAGGAATCTTCATGTGTGGGTGAACAGATTGGGCACTTGCATACTTCTTTATTCTTATGGTTTTATCTACTTTGTTAAATTGGATACCATTCACTAAGTGAGTTTGATCGTAACTTATTTACAATCAGGAAATTGGTATTATCTTTCTTCATTTACTATTTAAACCTCCAACCTTTCAAAAAACCATATACATTTATCCGTAAAAACCATTGCAATAACTAAGATGTGGTATGCGTGACTCTATAGTAATCTAGGGGCAACTTCTATCACTAACATCATTCATGAACAAATTTAATTGAATTTGACAACATACATCCTGAGCAGTAAAGTAAAATCATCATACATAATAAATATCCATTCAAAAATCATCATATATAACATGTCATCATCATATATAACTAAAACAAGTGAAATTCAAATATGCCAGTAGATCAATAACATGTCTAAATGATACATGGCCAACAATTGACATAAGTTAAAATGATACATTTCCATATGATATAAATGAAAATGATAAATGATGTAACTCAAAATGATACAGCTCAATAATATCGTACTGCAAGTGAAAAGGATACATATGATAGTAAACATCAAAAGAGACATCATAATGATATATCAACAATGATCCATGATGGAGTCTATATGATCAATGTCATTGGCTACTACCAACAATCGACTCATCATTATGATCATTATCGTGATCATCATCAATGTGAGCATCCTCATTGTTTGCCTCTGTGTCTTCTGCATATGCCTCATCGTCATCATATCCCATGTTTGTATCATACCATTATAATTTGGATCTATCTTAGGAGGATCAACTGGATCTTCTGGAAGACCCATGTTCTACAAAAAAAAAACATTCAAAATGAAAACTTATTATTTATTTCATGAAATAATTAATTTTATGTTATATTTATAACAATACAACATATGAAACAAAACCATAATCATATTACATCATATCAAAGTCCACATACCATAATAAAATTTCAAATAAGTTACAATGATGTAAAACATGCAACAATTCCAATAAATGTTAGTAAAGATCATAACAAAATTTGTTATACAATTTAACTTTCAATTGTAAACTCTATTACATAACCGTAAGTGCCAACCCTCTCCATTTTTTGCTATATATGATTATGTTTTCCTCGAATAGCCTTTGAGAGTTAACTGGTCTATATATCTTCTTCTCTTATATTTCACAAATGGATATTTTTCTATGACATTTTGGCAGTGTAATATGCTTCAAAAGTCCTTTGAGAATTAACAAGTCTATAGGTAATTATGAAGATTCTCTCAATACTTAATCAACTAGACCACACCAAATGTCAATCCTTCTAAAGAAATAATTTCCATGTATATGTCAAACAATATTCACTTCCAGACATGCTCTTGTGCATATGGAATGCCCAACCTTGAATATGTTAAAGAAATGCAACATTTGGATTAACGAGTCTAATTTATGAAATGATTCCTCAAGAGAAGATGGACAATGTGGTCACCTAGTCCATGCCTAAGAAATCTTTTAACATTTCATGAAACTCAAAAATTTTGTTCTGTTAGGTTTTTATTCCCCAAGGAGGTATTGGTCAAGAGACTTGAAATGGTTTGGGATGTGACTTACAACTGAACATAAAGAAAAACCTGAGACTCAGATTCAATAACCATGGACTCCAATGGATTCTTGGCATAGGATTTCAGCTAGAGAAATCCTCACTCTCAGACTCCATACCTCAGAATTTTCTTTATTCATTGATTTCGAGAACTAGGATTTTTCTTAGTTAGAATCAATGCAACATTTGAGTTAAGGGTTCCAATTTATGAAACCATGCCTTAGGAGTGAATGGAAAATATGGTCACCTATTCCATTCCTAAACAATCTTTCAACATCTCACAAAACTCAAAAATGTTGATCCGTTAGGTTTTTATATCCCACAGAGATATTGGAAAAGAGTCCCTAAAATGGTTTGGGATGTGACTTGAAACTCTGCATAAAATGAAAATCGAGAGTCAGATTGTGGACCTATCAATTCTGATGGATTCTTGGCATAGGATTTCAGCTAAAGAAACTCTCACTCCCGAGTTTCATTCCTCATAAGTTTCTTTACTGATTGATTTCGAGAACTAGGGTTTTGCTCAGTTAGAAGCAATGTAACATTTGGATTAAGGGGACCAATTGATGAAACTATGTCTCAAGAGAGGATGGAAAATGTGGTGACTTATACCATGCCTAAGCAAGCTTTCAACATCTCATGGAACTCAAAAATGTTGTTGCAATAGGATTTTATCCCCCAATGAGGTATTGGCCAAGAGTCCCAAAAATGGTTTGGGATGCGACTGGAAACTGGGCATAAAATGAAAACCGATACTTGGATTGAGGAACCTTCGAATCCATTGGATTCCTAGCATATGATTTCAACTGGATCACCCCTCACTCCTGGGTCCCATGCCTCAAAAGTTTCGTTATTCATCAATTTCGAGAACTAGGGTTTTTCTCAGTAAGAAGCAATGCAACATTTGGATTAAGGGGTCCAATTTATGAAACCATTCCTCAGGAGTAGATGGAAAATGTGGTTACCTATTCCATGCCCAAACAAGATTGCAACATCTCACGAAACTTAAAAAATTTGCTTCATTAGGGTTTTATGCCCCGAGGAGGAATTGGCCAAGAGTCTCTGAAATGGTTTGGGATGCGACTTGAAACTACGCATAAAAAGAAAGTTGAGGCTCACATTGAAGAACTGTCGACTTCATTGGATGGCATAGAATTTATCAACTACATGTTTATTTGGGTTTTCATCCAATTTCTTTGATGTTTCTTCATTCTTTGGTGTATCTTCCTTTTGATATTCTACACATTCCTGCATTTCTTCCTTTGTGTAGTTTTTTTATAGTTTGTCCCAAAGATATTTAGCTGATGAATTCTTTCCAACTCCATTTCTTTTCTTTTTAGACTTTGAAAATCCCCTTAGAATTATGTTCAATTCCATTTCATTTTATTTTTGTAGCTTCTTTTTTGTTGCACCCTTTAGTCTTCCTTTTGGAGTGGTGTAACCATCTAATATTGATTTTCAAATTTCAAACTATTGTGCCTGTACAAATTCTCTCATCCTTATGCTCCAATGAGAAAATTTTGATCAATTGAACAATGGAACTCCATATTTAAAGTAAACTTCTTGAATATCCATTACCTTTCTTCTAGTGGTTAGACTGTTTGTGAAGGAACCAACTCTGATACCAATTGTTGGAATATTCACCAATAATGAGTCTGAGGGGTGGGGGGTGAATAAGTATTCAACAATTTTTATGATTTTTAACTTTAATAAAATCATGTAAACATAAACCATTAACAATGCCATTCATCATCACAAAACAAACACACAAAACACAATTATGTTTGCGTGGAAACCCAAACCAGAGAAAACAAAAGAATGATTTTCTTACATCATGTAAACATTACATTCATAGAAAGCACCAAATTCCAAGATTATATAGCACCAAATGGAAGGAGCCACCAACCCCCTTATTTACAGGAACCAACCTAAAGGAATATCCAACTCCCTGTTCTACTAGCACCGACTGGAAGGAGGCACCAACCCCCTGGCTTTACAAGCTGCAACTAGAAGGAAGCACCCAGTCCTTAAAGTATAGGAACCTACCAACTAAATGAAGACACAAATCCTCTCAACTGAGCACCAAATCAATAATATCACCAATCCAATATATTCATACATATAGTACTTCTAACTTCACCTACATGCTTCATTCCATAGACACTACTTCAAACCCTAGCAAGCCTCATAGAATCATTCCCATAATGTAATCACTGACTGAAACATCCATTCATGAAAACGTACACTAACGGAAACATCCACTCATGACAACATCACAACTTCATAGAAGATCATATGAAAACATCACAACCTCAAGAAAACATCACAACTTCATAGCAGAGCATACAAAAACATCACACCTTCATATTATACCTTGAGAATAATAAAGACCTTAAGAGAATCCATTAGAATTATCTTGCACACCATAAAGACACCCCAACACCTTGAGCACACCTTAGACTTGATCTCTTCATTGTTTATGTTGTTCCTAAGTTTATACTTTAAGGATGTAAAGTATATCGTCAAGGCATCTGTAAAGGTAAAGGTAATTAAAGGGTAAGAATAAAAAAGAAGGGTAAATCATAGTTAGTTTTTCAACTGCCTCTATCTAGCGTCCTGTTGTTCTTGGATGCTGATATCTCTCTCAATAACAACCCATGAATGTTATAATTCAACCCAATTAGTTGTTGTTTGCATAATAGTATTAAAAAGTTTTACAGAAATGCTAGTTTGATCTTGGAGGCCAGGTTCTATGTTGGGCTGTCTGTTATTTGGGACAGTCATGGAGAGTAAAATTTTATCTAATTATGAAAGAATTTGATAAATTATTGCCTCGGTTTTTTAGGGATGAGAATAGGAAAAAGAGTTTTGAAATTCAAAATAATAACATAATAACAGGTGAGGCTGTTTCCTGGACTTGAAGCAATTTTTGGAATAGTGGAATAACAAAGAAATACTGCTGAAAACATATGAGGATTTAATCACCAAAGAATCTCATATTGTAACAAGAAGTAAAAAGGCAAACGAGATTTCTAATGAAGTATTAAATATTATCGTTCAAATGATCTACATGTCTTAAAATTACTGATAGCAATTTCAGAGGAAAAGATGTAAATAATTTGATAACCAAATCAATTCAAACTACAAAAGATATATGAAATAAACTGTAGTTGATCATCCATTAGAAAGACATTGAAAGAGAAACATATAAATATATTGTAAATAGGGTTAAAGAACACATAGCTTCAAGTTGACAGAATTCAGAATCTTGTCTGCATTATTTATATCAAAATGGATTGAAAACTTTTTATACAATCGACTCTCCACAAAACCAAAAATCCCTTTCTCAGTCCTGTGAAAATATATTTATACATTATCACCAAATATTTTTCCCGTTGGTGATTAACCAACTTCCTAAGACTACGGTTACATGAATGAACAATGTCAAACCATTTACATTTCTATTCTAACTGCTTCATTATTCCAATGATGAAAATCTTCAAAACAATATTTTATGTCTACGTTGATGAACTTGCTCCTTATTCTTTAAGACAATGAATACATTTGCTCAGAAACTGCACTAAATGAGGAGGGTGAAATGCCTTCACAAGAAACAGAAGTCCCCCAGACAGAAAAATTAGAGGCATGGAAAGGAAAGGAGTTAGAAACACCTTCAGAAACCCCTGAGAGTTTTCCAAAAAAGGTAGGAGGAACAACATCGATAGAACTTGGAATTCCCATTACTTCTTTGACTCCATTGCAGTCTACTTATGGAAACCCCCACGAGGGAGCTCTATACGTTAGTGACCTTGAGCCTATTTCTAGGGATGAGGTTCCTTCATCCGATTATTTTTTCAGTAAAAAGAGGAAGGCTATCCTGAAATAGGAGATGCATCTAAGAGGAGATATGATGATCAAAAAGAACAAAATCATTATAGAGGGACAAACACTTAAAGAAGGAGAATTCGCTACAGAGATAGTAGGTGCAATGGGAGCCTTAGCATCAACCAATTTATACTTTGTGGGTAGTTTGACAACTATGTTGGAACAGAAAGACCAAATGATAGCTCAACTACAGGGTCAATTGAAAGAGACCGAAAGAAATATCAGTTGGGGAATAAAAAAGGGTCTAGAACAAATCACATCCATAATGTACGCTGACATATAAAACGCCACTGGTTGACCTTTAGATTTTGCTACTCTATAATTTGAAACTTCTTGAGCTAGGTTATCAGACAAAATATTATTCCAGTTGAAAGTGTATCCTTCTAAAGCTTCTTCTAAAAATGGTACCCATTCTGCAGGAAAATTGAAGGGATCCCTTTTCCCGAAAAGTCTACACAACATAATGTCTACATAGAACATGTATTCGTTCAAAGATTTCATGGAATAAACCCCATGGGTATTGGCCCTAAACTTTGATGGACATATCCACCAATCTGTAATTAAATCAGGATAAGTTCGGTCTGCCTCTATACACTCTTTCCTTTGAAATTCAGCTAAAAACTCGACATTAAAAGTGTACTTAGGATTTGGTGAGAGCTTATACATTACTTGTATATTTTCTAGCCTGAACGAGCCGACAATGACCCATTGATCATTTAAGATACTCCTCATCGGAATATCAACCTTTTCTAGGGCCCAAGTGATCATATCATTGTACGTCATAAGTCGAGGGCACGTCGTGATCTTATGAAGCTCTGATTCTGCTATGTCTTGAAAGTGATTCTCATAATTAGTATGAGAATTCTTGAATTCATATTCCAGGAGTTCAAAGATTTGTGTCCAATATTTAATTGAGTCGATAAAGTGTGGCATAGTATCGTATATGATATCTCCTTCCTTTGTATCTTCACTCTTCTTTGGTGCCTTTTTTGGTGCCATGACTTTAAGTTAGATGGAAAACCTGTCACAGAAAAAGAGTGTATGAACTCGGTTGAATGCGTCTTGTGCTTGATAGTATGAAACAAGAAATGTTGCGAGACACAGACCTTCAAAATCTCTTTTAATTCATTAACAATGAAGGGACTGACGCAGTTGACAAGAATTTAAGACATTTAATGCAGTAGATATTTACTAAGATACGCATCAGTGTCACATATCACCAGTTATTCTTTATTTAATTGGCCACATTTTGGCGCTTTTGAATACACAAATCAGAACATTTCATTCAATCGAAAACTGAAATGTGAATGAAACTTAAAAAGATTGATTTGTCATCAATCATGCTTTCAAAACATAGTTAGTTTATACTAATCATAGATTAAAAGTCAAGACTTCGTGTTTCGAGATTTCGGGGATCGAATTGACAAGAGGTTTGTTATCATTGAATCCCGACTTCCGAAATTGTGAAATCACGACAAGATTAATTAGGACTTAAATTTTTTTTAGCAAAATAATTGATCGATATTAGGGGATCGTGTTGAAAAGAAGTATGTCATCGATGAATCTTGATTTCTGAAATTGCGAAATGATTAACTTAAGCCTTAAATTTTGATATTATCGAATTAATTAATCAGGATTATTGAAAAAACATGATTAATTTAGTTTAACACAAATTATGGGTCGGGATTTCGCGTTTCAGGATTTCGAGGATCATGTTGCCAAGAGATATGTTATCGCTGAACCCTGAATCCCAAAATCGTGATATGATTAACTTAATATTTAACTTTTCGTGTTAGTGAATTAATTAATTAGAATTTGAACTAACTCTCATTTTATCGAGAAACCGGGGATTGGGATTTCGTGATTTAATATGTATTAAAACATATGTTCTCAACAAACCCCGAATCTCGAAAACTTTTTAAAGTTAATCTTAACTCCTTTAGGTTTTAAGCTTAAAATGATTAATTTTTTTTTTTTATAGAAAATGCACCGGAACTCTTTTAACATTTAGGTTTTTTGCCTTTTATTATTTAAAGAATAAATTTTTCCAGGAAATTGGTACCAGGCTTTTCAAAAAGATAATGAAGCTTATGCTTTATGAAAAGCCAAAACCCGAAAAAGGAAAGTTTAGGTCTTAGGGATAAAAAATTTAAAATTTGTTTCAACATAGGCTCCAATTGGGGACCTCATCTTCTTGTGGGATGAGGAGAACATGTAGACTTAGTGCCTTTATTGGGTTAATGGAGTCAAGGGTTTATTTCTGCAGAAAATGCTAAGGAAGGGGATATAGAGGAAAAAGAGATTTCATCCTTACTTCTGAAAATCTTTTCGAGACTCTCATTTTTTGTAAACTTAGTTGCAGTCCCATTCATGATATTCTCCTTCTCGTTACTAAAATTAAGTTAGAGTTAAGATGATCAAAACAATCCTAGGAAACCCAACAAATTTTGTGGGCTTGGGCTTGCATCAAACGAAGAAAAATTCATATTTTTAATTGGGAAGCCCTGTCTAGACTTGGGATGCAGATCCGGTTTTGAAAAAACTGGTAAATAGAGTAGAGTGATATTTAAGTAAGAAAACCTTACAGATACCTCAGATATTGCTTCACTGCCAGCGAGCCTGTTCAGTACCCCGATGAAGTTATCTATCCCTTTTTACTAAATTTCCTTTCACAACTTTGGATGCTAATTATGCATTTAACCTCAGATATTGCTTCACTGCCAGCGAGCCTATTCAGTACCCCAGTGAAGTTATCTGTCTCTTTTTACTAAGACGAGGGCAATCATTTAAATGTATTAAATTTCATCGTCTTTTGGACTAGATGGGGGCAATCAAATATGATATTCCTTTCACCATTTGTCTTATATTTTTCTTTTTTGAAAGCGAAGTGGGGGAAATCAGTGGTACTTAATATACCAAGGATGGTATCTGTGTAAAATTTGCAGTGGAGGTTTGTCAACTTGTTTTGATTACTCTAGACCAACCTTCTGTTAACTTTCAAAACACCTTAGTCCGCAAAGAAAAAGGGGAAGATTAATTTCAAGGGTCTTCCTTCGAGCAAGCCTAAATTCTTAGAAAACTGTTAAGAAACCTAGGAAAGTTAGGATCAGCCTAAGCATAACTTTGTTTAATCGGAGAGTGGGGAGTCATGAGGATTGGTTTACCTTTTAAGAATTGTTTTTCAGCTTCCAAAGTTAAGACGTAATCTCTTCTCCCTCTGTGAGAAAAGAGAATATATGTTTGGTGTTTTAAGAAGGAAAAATTGAGGATAGAAAGGGGCGATGGAGAAAATACTTGGAAATAAAAAAAAACAGGGGTCATGAATTAAACTCAACTCTTGGAACTCTTTCTCAGAGATAATTTTTTTTTTTTTACCTCCTATCTTATTCTAGGTGAAACTCTTAGGGTTTAAATTTTGAAATCATTCTCTTAGTGACCTGTCACACCTACGAGACAATCACCACACTTTTTTATAAAAAACCTTTGTTTGAAAAAAAATAAAATTTTTTGGAATTCACATCTTTGCCTTACCACTTTCGTTCTCTTTTGAAATAACAAAAAATCTTATCTATCACCTATTTTTGGCGAATTTATCTTCTGCTATAAGGTTGTATGTTTGCTACTTTCATTTGTCGGGCTACCAGCCAGAATCCTGTACAGGAACAATACAAAGAGTATCAGGTCTTTTATAAAAGAATTGAATACATTGAGAATTTTGTATCCCTACTTCTAGAAAAACGTTAACCTATTATTGTTTTTTTATTTTTTTTAATTTAGAAAGAGAATGAAAGTAGACTTACAAAGAAAATATGAAAATAAAAAGAATAAACAAACCAGTATATACAGTGGGAATTCTAGAAATCAACTATTCCATATAGTGTTTTAAATAACGCCCGTTGATAGGGGCATTCAGGATTTTACCGTCCAAATTGTCTAGTAGAAACAAATTATTTCCTTCAGGAGATGCAAGCTTGAACGATCTGTACCATATGTGATCGAATTTACCATGTTTTGCTGAGTCTTCCTTCCTCGCAGCCCATTTTAAAACCAAATCTCCGGGGAGAAAATCCCTGTCTTTGGCCTTACAATCGAATAGTGTAACAACCCTAGTTGAACAAATGTTTAAGGATTATTAAGTAAAAAATTAATTAGGGGATTAATCATCTTAATATGGTATTAATTAAACAGGATAGGTATAATAATACTAATTAATTAATTATTAATTAATTAATGGTTGCAATTTGATTAATTATATGATTAATTAACTACCTATTACATTTAATAACATGAGTATTAAATTTAATGGATTAATAAGTTATATTGTTTAAATTAAAAGGTTACGTACACAACAAGGGATAACTTATTAATTACGAGAGGATGAAATAATAAAGGAAAGGATAAGGGGCATTAACGAGGAGGAGGTAAGGAAGTAAATGCATGAGTCGGTGAAGGAGGAATATGGAGGGAAGGAGGTATACGGGAGGATCATTCTACGGGGGATTGGGGATTAATTTTGGGGGCTCTTGGATTTGTAGAGAGGAGTGGAGTTTTGGAGTGGGATTGTATCAGTACAGGCACCGGGGTTGCTGGATGTTTTGGGCACAGGGGCCAGGATATCCATATGATATCCTGGAGTTAGGAAGTTACCTAGTTGGCAGGGTGGAACTAGGTTTTGGGTAGTGTTGGTCAGTGCATCAACCAACAGGAAGGCAACAACAAGGCAGCAAGGAAAATTAGCATCAGACCCAGGTAATTTAAATTGTGTATTTGTTTAATCTGTTATAATATTTTATTATTCATTGTCATAAATCTAGTAGAAGTTATTGTCATGTTTTAGAATTACTAGATGTTAAATTTATATGGCCACTACAAATGGTATCAGAGTGTCTTAGTTTGAAATCTGGGCCTATGGGACAAGTTCCCAAAACTCCAAGCTCTAACTCCAGCTACGCCTAACCTGCAAACCAAACACAGAAATTTTAACAAAAATATAAAAATAAATGCAATATGAATTGAAAATGTAAAAACAAATTTACCAAAGTAAAACAAGCAACTAGGGCTATTACACACTTGCGCATAAAATGTACTCGTCAATGTCCAGTGAGAAGCTTAGTATTTATTTAACTTATCATGTTTTCCTACAGTCATCTTTAACTTGGAGATGTTTTGACATGACCCACACACTAATAACCATATGCTGTAATTTAATTCTGGAAAATACCTAATGAAAAATTCTAAATTTCCAAATTATTTTCACGTCGTCTATTTGGCATTTGGTGACTGTAGGATACCTGAATTTTACATTACTAAACCCTATGTATTCGGTCTCTTTCTACAGGTTTAAAGGCCCTTCGTTAACCTCTCAAAATTATGAGCTTTATAACCTATATGTTGGCAAAAGCAAAATTGACTACATTCAGAAATTTATTTCCTTTTGCATGCTTTAAATCTGAATGGTTTTGAAATATACAAAAGATGGTAGGTACAGGCTCAACCTCTGCGCTAAAGTGTCGTAATATTTTTTTTAATTTATAGCCTTTAAGTACATGTTGAGAAAAGTATAGCTCAGAGGGACTTCCATAAATGATTGCTTGTCTCCTACTTGGTCAAATTATCAGACCATCACAATGCATAAGACAAAGGATACCAAGATTTAAGAGATTTAGCACAACAAACAAAAGAGAATGAACTTACCTGAGATTGCTCGTTAAATTCAACAGATTTCTACTTGCAAGTTCTAACAAGATGACAAAAACATCCTTCCCCTCCATATTTCGCACATAAACCCAAATGTCCGATAATGCATTCACAGATATTTTTCTATTCTTTGGAAATGACCCCACATCTAAGAAGCACTCACATGTCTCCCCGTCCAGGACTTTAATACTGGTTTCGACACATCTATGAAGCTTTTATTTATGATAATCTGATATCGATTCCTTGTTTAAAAGCTTGTTCTTGGTGGCACTCTCCCACATAGGGCCGAGGCTTACCATGCAAAGAGCTTCCAATCACCTTCAGAACAAGTGGCAGCCCTTTACAGTCCCCTTGCACCTACTTGACGAAATGTTCATCCGCAGTAGTTGGAATTGATCTGTGTCCAAAAGCTCAAAAGATGAAAAGGGATAGAGCGTCAGCATCATCGAGCAATGGAAATTCATAAAGCCTACTAGAGGTTTTTTTGTGGGTGGTAGAACAATCTCGAGTATTCCCAAGGGTCTTATATCCTTCTCCTTCAAATAACAATTTTTCTGAACTCGCCCTAGACCAATAATCATCCAATACCACCAGAGTTGGCTTGACTTGCCTCTGCAGCTACCTATGTGCATCCTCCACATTCTAAAATTTAGGTTTCCTCCTATGAACATTCTTCTCCCAAATAGTCTCTGAAATTCCCTTCTATGAACATTATTCTTCCACAGAGTCTCTGAAATTCCCTTCAGGTTTGGGACTGTGAGACAGTGAGAAAACACCAACAGATCCGCTAGGGCACTCTTCACGATCTGGGTATGTAGAGATGAGTATTAAAACACGGCTCTTCCATTTCCAGCAAACAACACCACTCTGCAGGAAAGGTTTTCCCCTAGCTTCTTTGGTGATGATGGATAATGCAGTTTCTCCTCCAGTCTCCCTGGTTCCCTCTCTCCCCGCAGTGCAGGCAAGGCCAACCCTGTTTAGTTCCCACATAATGGCTCAGGAGTTCCCCGTAAAGGAGTTTAGGCTGCTGCTTGATGGGCACCCTAACAAAAAAAAGGAAAAAAAAAAATCTCAATCGGGCAACAACAAAGGTAGAGAAAAACCCTAAAAATCTGTGGAATCTACTTGATTTAACAGTTGCAACAACCTTATCCAACATTATGCAGAGAATGCTATTACAGAACATAAGTGGAATATGGTCCATGAACATTCTAAAGGTCCTAAGAATAATAACATTTCGGCCTAATTCAATTCAGAGTAGCTTCAAACAATGAATATACCGTTGCAGTCATTGAAATTTTTGAGATACAGTTTACCTAAGAAGTTAAACCTAATTCCAAAAAAAGCTGTGTATGACCAAATGCCATCGCTGAAAAATTATGGTATGCTTCTTTGGATGAAGTGAATGATCACTTCACATATATTTCATTTTACATATATTTCATGAGATTACATGCTCAAGAGATGAAACAATGAATTAACAGAAATCCAACTCACCTTTGTCTCTCCCAAGGCCTTATTTTGAACTTTGAAGGTGAAATACGTGTACACTGGATGTGGGTTCCCTCTCAATCTTCATATTTCTCCACTACACAGAAGCCATCGCCCAAGCACCAGTGCTCTGAGATGGGCATTGAGACTACCGAGAGGGAAAGAGCAGAGTGAAGAGGCAATAGAGCTTAGTTGAATGTTTATGTAGGGTTTTGGTAGGGAGAGCCAGGGAGAGTACGTTTAGGGTTTTAGGGTTAAGGGATAATATGAGGAGAAGGAGGCACGTGGGCCTCATGCGAGGACCCACTGCCCGACTCTAAGNCACCCACTACCTAAGCCTTAAGGAACAACCAAACACCAACGCACCATGTATGGGCCTTTGAAAAAAAAAAACAATAATAATGATATAATATACACAACAAATTAAAACTAAGCATATTAATTAATTAAAAGAAATTAGGATTAATTAATTAAATTAAAATTTTTTGGGGTCCATGGGTTTTGAACCCAAGACCCCCACCAAGCGAAGCGTATTAAGAAGAACACTAACGCCAAAAGGTACATAGCGCTGGTGAACGTCGAAACGTGGCTGGCAGTTCTGGATAAGTATTTAGATGCCACGGTTTAATCCTATTTAATCATTAAACGTGGTAATTATATAACCTTACAACATTTTTTTAATGTGATTAGGTAAATGTTTAAAAAAAAAGTAAACATGTTAACGGATGCCTTGATAAATGCAAGAAAGTTATGAACAATAAATCTGACCTGTTGATTTTGGAGGACGACTAAGAATATGCCAGCATCTTCAATGCATAGCCATCAGATCAGGGTTTAAGGTTAAATAAGATTAAAAGATCATTAATTGTGCCCATTGTCAATAGGTGTACGGATATCGGTGTAAATTAATAAACATAAGGTCGAAAGTCACTTTAATCAAGTTGTAAGCGAAAAGTTAAAAAGGGCTTAGATTAGGACAAGCAGGAAGGAGGCGGCATGTGCACTAGGAGAGTAAGCATAGGAATTGGTGAGTATGGCGCAAGGCTAGCGTAGCTACAGGGCAAGGGAACCAATAGTTATTTTCATAGGGGTGAAGAAATCAAGCTTAGACGCTTAATCCTAACCCTAACCTAGCCAATCCCCTAATGGAGTAATCTTTGTTTACAGACAAGTAAAGAAAACTTACGCCTAACCCTGTTTCTAAGTTTAAGTAGCACCAGTTTGAAACATCCTTGAACTCACCCTGACAACTTAGGGTTGATGCATGTTAAAGAATACAAGATGGTTAGGACTCGAAGGAGACGAGGCATGGGAGCATCATCGCAAGCACCGCCAACACCGCCAGCGCCACCACCACCATCGCCCGAACTAGCCCTCATACTGTGCTCATTGGAAGCCATCAACGAGACTTTAAAGGGGCGACAACCGGCAAGGACTAAAGTGGAACCCCCTCCATCTGGAATGGGTAATCCAGAAGCGTCAAGGGATTCAGAGGGAGGACCTCCACCTGAAGACATCACATGAGAATTGCAGAAGATCAAACTTCCGAAGTTTGCCAAGGGTTGCACCAGTGAACGCACGGAAGCATAGTTGGAAGGCATGACAAGGTGTTTTGCCTTAAGGGACCACGCATCCAACTCAAAGGAAAAGATCACCATTTTCAGTTAAGAGACAACACCTTGAACTGGTGGGGTAACTTGGAAAGACAATTGCACCTTACCCCAGACACAATGTCTTGGGAACTTTTCGAGGAGAGGTTCCGAAGGAAATATCTACCAGCGTACTACGAGGAACAACAGGTAGGGGAATTTCATGCCTTAGTACAGGGAAACAGAACTGTAGAAGAATATGAGATTAGGTTTATGGAACTGGTCAAATATGTTTCGTATATGGACAATGACCAACGACAAGCAGAGCGCTTCGTCTATGGATTGAACCCTAATATAAGAGATATGGTGCGGATGTGGAAACTGTCTTTAGTAGCGAAGGCGGTGGAAAATGCGCGTTATGTGGAAGAACACATGAAATTAACTGGGGGTACAAGACCGACATTTCCGCATCGCCCTGAATTCGTAGGAAAGGCCCCAAGGAAATTTCCTAGGGGAGGGGGCTCAAGGCCACCGCCATATGGTAACAGAGTCACACCAAGGACAGTAGCTACAGGGATTTCAATGGAAGTGAGTGCAACATCTTGTTCATCGCCAACGGTGCAGACAAGTCCACGACCATCTCAGGGAACAACTAGTAGGGGCAGGGGTTCCAGAGGAAGGAACTCATTTCAAAGACAGACACATAACAGTGCACAGGTTCAATCTCATGTTACCTGTTGGGGGTGCAGAGGACCCCATTACCAGCGTGACTGCCCAGATTTACAATCAGGGTTTGTTCATAGAGAAGGAAAGGCACTGATGGGGAGAGCAAGTAGTAGCCACCAAATTTACGCAGCGGTTAATAATCGCCAGGCCGAACATCAATCCACGGTGGTGGAGTCATCAGGTACGCTAAATCATATCAATGTCAAGATTTTATTTGATTCTGGTGTGAAAGATAGTTTCATTTCACCATCTACATTAGAAAAGAGTGGGTTGGCAGCCTACGAGCACGATGACTTTAAGCAAGTCGATATGGCTTTGGGGGAAAAACAAGCAGTAGGACATAGTGTCGATAATTGTATAGTAGACCTGGGAGTGTGTACTACCAGGTTGAAGGTATACATCACTACTCTCGGAGCATATGACCTAATCATTGGAACAGATTGGTTAGCATCTCATTGAGTTTTGGTAGATTGTTTCACAAAGAGGGTGCTTTGTGTCGATGATGAAGGAAGACCAGTAGAGATCCAGGGTGTACTGAGAAAAGTGTCATTACGCATTATATCAACTATGAAGGTTAAGCGATTCTTGAGGTAAGGGTGTCGACTTTATGTAGTGGAATCAGTGAATGAAAGGAAGGGACCCTCATTGGATCAGTATCTGGTATTGACAGAATTTCAGGATGTTTTTCCGAACGAGTTACCAGGGTTACCTCCTGAGAGGGAGCTTGATTTTACTATTGAGCTAAAACCTAGTGCAGAACCAATCTCCAAGACTCCGTATCGGATGACAGCACCGGAACTTTGTGAATTGCAAATGCAGTTGAAAGCGTTACTGGACTTAGGGCTCATAAGGCCCAGTGTTTCACCCTGGGGCGCACTGGTAATTTTTGTAAATAAGAAGTATGGATCCTTACGACTCTGTATGGACTACAGGGACTTGAACCGTGCTACAGTGAAAAATAGGTACCCGATGCCACGAATAGATGACCTCTTCGATCAGATGAAAGGAGCAGCGGTATTCTCAAAGATTGATTTGCGTTCAGGGTATCATCAGTTAAGGATTAAGGAAGGTGATATCCCAAAAACTGCCTTTCAAACTCGGTTTGGACATTACGAGTTTGTTGTAGTACCTTTCAGATTGACCAATGCGCTAGCAGTATTCATGAGCCTCATGAATGGCGTATTTCGGAAGTACTTAGACCGTTTTGTACAAGTCTTTTTAGATGACATCCTCATCTATTCCAAGAATGAAAGAGAACATGAGGAACACTTGTGAATAGTGTTGTCCTTCCTTAGAGAGAACAAATTGTATGGGAAGTTTTCGAAGTGTTCTTTCTTCCAGAAAGAGATCCACTATTTAGGTCATATCATTTCCGGCGAAGGAATCTCTGTGGACCCAGAAAAGGTAAAGGCCATTATGGAGTGGCCAGTGCTGAAAAATGCCCATGAGGTGAGAAGATTCATGGGGCTAGCAGGTTATTACCGGATATTTGTAGAAGGATTCTCAAAAATAGCGAAACCCATCACTACTTTGCAACGCAAGGGGGTCAGGTATGAATGGACAGAAGAGTGCGATAGAGAATTCATTGAGCTTAAGAGGTTACTAACTAGTGCGCCAATTCTACGAGTGTCGGATATGGAAAAGGACTTCACAGTCTGCACAGATGCCTCGAAGCAAGGGTTGGGGGCCGTGCTAATGAAGGATGGAGGAGTGATAGCTTATGCCTCAAGGAAGTTGAAGAAACACAAAGATTTATACGTGACTCATGATTTAGAGTTGGCAGTTGTAATGCTAGCTCTGAAAATTTGGAGGCACTATCTTGTGGGGCGAAGTTTTGAGCTCAAAATGGACCATCAAAGTTTAAAACATCTCTTCACTCAAAGAGATCTGAATGCCAGGAAAATGCGATGGAGTGAGTTTATGAGTGAGTACGATTTTGGTATTTCGTACATCAAGGGAAAGGAAAATGTGGTCGCAAATTCCTTGAGTAGGATACCATGTATCTTCTCCTTGGTAACCTTAAAGGTCAATCTGAGAGAACATGTGTTGACACAACTCCCAGGAGACCGTTGGTATTTAGAGGTTACTTCAAACCTCCAGAGCGGGAGGCAGTTAGACCCAAAGTATGAAGGATATAGTCTGGATGGACTGTTAAGATATTGAGGAAGGATGTACATCCCTGAGAATGGGGATATTCGAAGAATCATACTGAAGGAAGCCCATAGAGCACTTTATTGTGCGCATCCGGGTGTGAAGAAGATGTACGCAGAGATGAGGAAACTCTTCTTTTGGGTAGGCATGAAGCGCGATGTAGTCCATTTCGTCGCCAAATTCCTGGAGTGTCAGCAAGTGAAATCTGACCACCATCACCCGACAGGTGTCCTGCAACCACATGGTGTCCCTATGTCCAAGTGGGAAGTCATCTCTATGGATTTTGTTGTGGGGTTGCCGCTCACATCTCATAGACACAATGCCATTCTTGTGATAGTGGAAAAGTTAACCAAGAGTGCTTATTTTATTCCGGTTAGAGACACTTACGATGTCACTGATGTGGCATGTGTGTTTGTAAGTGAGGTTATCCATTTGCATGGGATACCTAAGAAGATCACTTCAGATAGGGATTCCAGATTCACATCTAGGTTCTAGACAAGTTTACAGTCAGCGTTGGGGACTCAATTGAACTTAAGCATAGCTTATCATCCTGAAACAGATGGACAAACTGAGAGATTAAATCAAGTCATGGAATACATTCTTAGGATGTATGTAATGGATAATCAAACCCAGTGGGAGAAGTACCTACCTTTGGTAGAGTTTGCCTACAATAACAGTTTTCATAGTTCCATCGAAATGCCACCATACAAAGCTTTGTATGGGAGGCCATTCAGAACGCCATTGAGTTGGGATAGACTAGAAGACCGAGTAATGGTTGGGCCAGAATTGATTCAAGAAATGGAGGAACAGGTGAGTCATATTAGGTAGAGACTAAAGGAAGCACGGGATAGGCAGAAAAGTTATGTGGATGCACACATGACCGACCGAAGTTATGAAGTGGGAGACCAGGTTTTCATTCGTATCAGGCCTAATAAGAGTACCATATGGTTCGGGAAGGGGACAAAGTTGTGACCTCAATTTATAGGACCATTCAAGATCTAAGAGAAAATTGGACCCGTTGCATATCGTCTCGTACTACCACCCCACTTGCATAAAACTCATAATGTATTCCATGTATCTGTTTTATGTCATTATGTTGTTAATGAATCACATAAACTAAATTGGAAGGAATTGTAGGTATCAGACATGGGAACCCTCACGGTAGAACCATTACGCATATTGGACCGTAGATTCCGACAGCTGAGGAACCATCTGGTAGACCAAGTTAAGATCCAGTGGGACAAGTATAGTCTAGGATCTGCTACTTGGGAAGACGTCGAGACACTACGACGAGACTATCCCTCACTATTTTGACCACCTCAAGAACATGTTTCTCGAAGGTGGGGTGTATGTAACACCACCTTTTGACTTATATAGCCAGGATTACTTGAGGCCTATATAATTTATTTTCTAGTCACAGTGAAACTATTAAGTGATACACTTAAATTTTAAATGTATGAACTTTTATGAATGATTAAATGTTATTGATGATGATGTATGTAATGCGATCTATTATGTGAATGTGAACTTTACGAATGTTTAAATGTTATTGATGATGATGTATATGATGTGACATATTGTGAGAATGTGAATTAAATGAATGTTTAAATGTTATTAGGATGATGTTGGATATTATGCAATCTATTTTGGGTAAATGATAATCTTATGAATGGGTGTCGAAATTGAATTATGGGATATTATGAGATCTATTCCTAACTAGAAAACTTTGATGTTAATTTATCAGTACAGGGATACCAAATTGAAATGATGATAGTATGCAATTACATGATGATAATGCATAGAAATGTATGAGTTTGTGTTACAGACTAATCTGCAGGTTATGGGCTATGAAATAGCCAAGGGATAWTGATGATGAAAGTGGATATCAGGACCACTAACCGAGAAACATTATGGTATGAATATTGTATGTGAAATTTATATTGGTTTGGATGCATTGCTATGATATGTGGATCAGTGCATGATTTCAGGTGATGACACTGCCCAAAACCGAATAAATGATGACAAAACCTCCGGCAACACGGTGCCACTGTATATTCCATTGTAGGGTGTGGACCCTAGTCCTGTTAGGAGGGGTGGAGGCATTTCCCACCATGTATCCTCCATTGTAGAGTGTGGACCCTAGTCTTGTTAGGAGGGGCGGAGGCATTTCCCACCGTGTATCTTCTAAAACCTAAAGTCATGGGAGGACGGTGATAGTTCACGCTCCCCAAGACATGTGATGATGATTGTCAGATGTCTGCTAGGGAATCTTGGTCAAGATAGCGACACTTCCGCTTAGGGGTCTATTTCGAGTTAGGTCAATATATTTGATGCTCCAAGATAGTCTAGCAGAGGAAGGATAGGAATGGATATGGAAGTAGGTTAGGGAGCAAGGATGAGTAGTAATAGTTGAGAAAGTATGGAGATCTGTCTTGTGGTGGAATTCAATGTTTTCCCTTCAAAAAAAGAAGAAGAGAGAGAAATGTATATATATCAATATTCATAATTTTATAACTAAACCACAGTTGTTTAAAATAACATTGTCGAACCTGATAATAGTAATTAAAGGATTTCTCAAAAAATTGATTGGTTGTTGTCTTTTATAAAAAGACTAGTCCTGCTGATTGGATTGGATGCATACATAAATTACTAAAGGATGAGAGTTTTGATTATTAGTACATGCACGAGATGTGTATGTACTAGATACACATGCATTTCTTGTACATATACACTAGTATGTATGAGTTTTCTTGAGTTACTTACTGATAATGTTGGTTACTTGTTATGAATGTGTGAACCGTGTTTCTTTTCCTTGTACCATAAGATACCTTAACTTCAGGACGAAGTTTCCTGAAGGGTGGGTGTATGTAACAACCCTAGTTGAACAAATGTTTAAGGATTATTAAGTAAAAAATTAATTAGGGGATTAATCGTCTTAATATGGTATTAATTAAACAGGATAGGTATAATAATACTAATTAAATAATTACTAATTAATTAATGGTTGCAATTTGATTAATTAATTGATTAATTAACTACCTATTACATTTAATAACATGAGTATTAAATTTAATGAATTAATAAGTTATATTGTTTAAATTAAAAGGTTACATACACAACAAGGGATAACTTATTAATTACAAGAGGATGAAATAATAAAGGAAAGGATAAGGGGCATTAACGAGGAGGAGGTAAGGAAGTAAATGCATGAGTCGGTGAAGGAGGAATATGGAAGGAAGGAGGTTTACGAGAGGATCATTATACGGGAGATTGGGGATTGATTTTGGGGGCTCTTGGATTTGCAGAGAGGAGTGGAGTTTTGGAGTGGGATTGTATCAATACAGGCACTGGGTTTGCTGGAGGTTTTGGGCACGGGGGCCAGGATATCCATATGATATCCTGGAGCTAGGAAGTTACCTAGTTGGCAGGGTGGAACTAGGTTTTGGGCAGTGTTGGTAAATGCATCAGCCAACAGGAAGGCAACAACAAGGCAGCAAGGCAAATTAGCATCAGACCCAGGTAATTTAAATTGTGTATCTCTTTAATATGTTATAAGATTGTATTATTCATTGTTAAATTTACATGCATATGTGTTAAAATATTTTGGAATTATTGAACTTTCATAAATCTAGTAGAAGTCATTGTCTTGTTGTAGAATTACTAAATTTTAAATTTATATGGCCACTACAAATAGTGCTTTCATGTCATCCTGGTATTTCTGCAACCTTTCGTCCACTTCAACCCTGTGCTGTTGGACTTCAATCAGCTGATTTATCCTTCTTGAGACATGATTTGGTTCTTCCTTATCATATTGCCAAAGTTTCATTATAGGAAGTGCTAGATTTATAGGTAACACTACATCTGTCTTGTATACCATTTGGAAAGGAGAAGTGTCAATAGACCTTTTCGTGCCTATCCAATTTTCCCACAGAGCATTTTTTAAATGCACATGCCATGAATTCTTGTTTTCGCTTAGCACTTTCTTAATTATATTGATTAAGCTCTTATTTGAAGACTCAACCAGCCCATTTCCCTGGGGGTAATACATTGTGGAATGACCAAGCACAATATTGTATTTTTGGCAGAAACTGACCATAGACATAGATTTAAAAGCCTATGTGTTATCTATGATTATCTTTCAGGGGAAGCCAAATCTAGACAAAATATTTTCTTCTAAGAAATCTATTACCACCAAATTAGTAGCCCTTCTAGTTGGAATAGATACCACCCACTTGGTGAAGTAATCTGTTGCAGTCAGGATCCATCTATTCTAAGTGCTAGAATGAGGATTAATTTCGCCTATGAAATCCAATCCCCATTGCTGAAAAGGAGCTTCTGTTTTGACTGGAACCAACAACATCGTTGGGAGCTTATGCTTACCTATGAACAATTAGCAAGGGTTGCAAGCTTGGACCTTGGTGTTGACGTCCGAGAAAAGTTTGGTCCAATAATACCCTGCCCTCAGGATCTTATAAGTCATTGCCCTCTAGGCATGGTGTCCTCCACATACCCCTTCATTAAATTGGCTTATGACCTTTTATGTTTCTGATTCAACCAAACAAACCAACATGAATCCAAGTGGGTCCTTCCAATACAATTTTCTTTCAGATATACAGTATTTGACCACATGCAACTTCAGCGTTCTGGCTTTGGATGGGGGTAAGTCACTCGGGCACTTCAAAGTCAACAGGTAGGACACTATGTCTTTGTACCAATTTGATGAAGCAAATTTCTCTTTGGTTCTGATTTCAGCTATTTGTTCATCAAGCTCATTCATGTACACACACTCTTCACTTCTCTGTAAGTCGTTTATCCCGAGAGCTCAAATTTGATTCAACTAAGAGTTTAGCTAAACCCTGCCCCTTCACTAGTTTCGTTGGCTTAATCTCCAAATCGAATTCTTGAATTTTGACAAGCCACCATCCTCTTTTGCCATCACTGTCAGATTGAACCAAAATATGTTTTATGGAGCTAGTGGGTACATACACAATCAACTTAGAATGAAACACATAGGTTCTGAAAGTCTTTAATGCCTTCACCATATCATATGCTTGTTTTTCCATTATATTATATTTAAGTTCGGCGTTTCTAAGACTTTTGTTGAAAAAGGCTATATGTTGCTCGGAACCTTCTTCATTTTTTTGGAGGAGAACTGCGACGAGTGTGTGTTCGGAGGCGAAAGAGAAAATAAGAAAATCTTTTAGATAATCAGGGATTGCTAGATAATCAGTGCGCGTCACAAATGATGCTTTGGCATCTGCTCTCCATTTCACTTCATTGTTTTTCTTTATCATATCTGTGATCAATTTCATGATTTCAGCAAAGTTTGGAATGAATCTTCTTAAAAAAATTATTTTTCGTAAGAATGACTGAATCTCTTTTACATTCTTAGGAATATTTATTGTGTCTATAGATTCAACTCTTTTAGGGTCAATTTTAATTCCATCTCGAGACACAATATGGCCCAAAAGTTTACCTTCTTGCATAGCGAAGTGAGACTTTTTGGGGTTTAAAGACAAACCAAATTTGCGGCATTTTTCAAACGCCTACTTGAGATGTATTAGATGATCTTCATTAGATTTAGAAAAAATGGTTAGATCATCAAGATAGATAACCACAAATTTGTCTCTTTCGCCAATGAAAGTGATATCCATATCCCGTTGGAAAGTAACACATGCATTTATCAAACCAAAACATAAATGTACCCGAAGGAGTGGTAAAGGTTGTCTTTTCTTTATCATTTTCACAGACAGTGATTTGATTATACCCAAAAAATCCATCGATCATTGACATCCTATTTTCCCCAACTACTTTTTCTAAAACATGATCCATTTTGGGTAGGGGGTAATTATCTTTAAGGGATGACTTATTAAGATTTCTAAAACCGTCACATAGTCTAATTTCCCTGTTTTTCTTTCTAACTAGGACCAGGTTTGCTACCCAATCTGAGTATCTCAGTGGTACGATTATCTTTGCATCTAAGAGATTTTTGACTTCCTTTTCGATCACAGGCAATAAAATAGGATTAATTTGTCTGAGTTTTTGTATAAAGGGTTTGACACCAGGCTTCAGGGGTATCTTATGTTTGATCACAGAGGTGTCGTAGGTTCTCATCTCTTCATATGACCAAGAGAAAACATCTTTGTACTTTCTAAGCAAATCTGTGTATTTATTTTTTATTTCAGGGGACAGATACTTGGATAGCTTAACCAACCGAGGGTTTTCTTTAGAACCGATGTCACAGTCTTCAACTTCTTTAGGTTGAGGCTGTAGAGTGGATTTTGAAGGGATATCATCTTGATTGAATAATCTTTCTAAGGGAATCAGACCCTTGGGGATCTGATTATTTTTAAGAATAAGCATTCGATGATTCGCAATTTTATCATGGAACTCTTGAGGGTCCTCCCCTTCCTGCATGATCCAAATAGGATCATTTTGGTTTTCTTGGTCAGAATGCATTTCGGCAAACTCGTCTATAGATTCAAAAAATTTGCGAAGTTGTTCATCATCCTCAAAGACTTGTCAATGCTGTATGTTATTCGGTATTGAAGGTCGGTGCCTCATTTGTATGTGGTATTTTAGTTTAAACATGGTGGGAGGTGTGAAAGTTGAGGCTGCCTTGGCTAATGCATGAGCCTGTTGGTTTTCATTTCGAGGAATGAAACGAACTTTGATAGAGGAGAAGAAATTTTCAATCAGATCCCAGATGCAATTCCTGTAGGACCTCAACCTAGGATGTTTGGCCTGGTATTGTCGATTTACTTGTTTAATGATTAGCTTGACATCACCAAAGACTTCAAGGTTTTTTATTTTCATTCTCTTGGCAGCTTCTAGCCCCAACACTAAGGCTTCATACTCGCATACATTATTTTTGCAGTCTGCATTCCACTGAAGCCTATATGAAAAGGGGATTACAAATTAATCATTAGGAGCCACAAGGAGTGCCCCTTCTCTAGCCCCTAAGTAGGATGAAGCACCGTCAAAAAACATTTTCTATATACCAATACTATATACATTCTTTTTAATTTTTTCTTTTTCTGAGTTTTCTTCTGTACAACTTTCGTCTATATCTACTTCAAAATCATCATCAATAGATAATATACAGTTTCCTAAATCTTGGTCGGAAATATATACAGGATGGTTATTTAGGTTATGTGGATCATCTATTGTGAATCCAAACCTAGTTTCTCTGTAAAGACGCATGTATTGTCATCCAAAAACAGGAATCGTAGCATATGTCATGTCAAGCTGGAGAGATCCTCCAAGCTTGTGACCCCATGACCTAGATAACAACATATCATACTTTGGAGGGATGTCGGCGACCACTACGTCCATAAGAATTCTTTTTGTGGGTATTTGTGCCATACCTACCACCAGGTCTTTAATCATTCCTATGCATTTGACCTTTCTTGAATCAAATGAATATAAGTCTCCATATGGCCTGGTGATTTCTAGACCTAGATTCTCCATAATGGCTTTTGGAATCACATTGTGAGATGCTCCAGAATCTAGCATGCAGTTATAAAGTAGGTGGTCGAATAAGGTTAAAGTGATATAAAAGGCGGCTACCATGTCTCTCGCACCTTCAAAATGTAGACCAAAAACTATGTTCGGCTTGTCATCTTCTAAGTTAATAACATCAGCCTGGATTTCATCTTCTGAAAAGTTAATCATTTTGGCAATTTGTTTTCTATATATGGGATTTTTAGCAAGTTCAACAAGTGGGATAGGGATTTTGATTTTATTTATTTTGTTTTCCAGATTACAATTTCCCAAGGCCTTGTCGCTTTCTATGTTTGGGGCCTCCATTCCTTTCTTTTCATCTTTTCTTTGTGGTACGAACTTGGTTTCAGTCACAGGATCTTGTGTTTTCTCAGCAGGTGTTCCTACTGACTTTGACTTGACAGACTGTGTGTCAGTGGTTTGAGTTTTTGTAGTTTTTTTCTCAGTAACCTTTAGAGCTCCTTCATCAATTTCGCCTCTAGGCAAAATATTTTTTGTTTGTTCAGTTGGAAGACTCTTATTCCTAGGTCTCAAATTATATTTCTCGTGAAATTCGGCAATAATATCATCTTCGATACCCTGATAAGCCGGATCTTCAGAAGTATCGTAGCTAATATCATCTTCTAATCTAATTTCATTATTTAAATATTTTTCGTAATCTTGTCTTGATAAATAAGGTGATTTATTATCATCGCCAAGATTATTAGTATCCTCATCGAAATTTTCAAAATTTTCTATATCTTCCTCTCCAATGAATTTTTCACTTTTGAAGCGGGTTGGGATATTTTTATCTTCATTTCTAATTTTTTTCTGTGGGGCCTGAGGATCAGGATTCCTTCTAAAATCCTTCCTAGGAAAATTATCCCTTTTTTATTTATCTAGTTCCATTTTTGAGATCTTATTTGAAAGTTCTCTAATTACCCTAGCCATCTCGTCTATTTTATCTCCTGAGGATTTACCCGATCCTGAGGATCCACCTTGTTCTTTGAATTTTCTATTTTCTTTATTTCCGGTTTCTATTTTAGCTTTTAATTTCCCTGATGCCATCATGTTCGATTCAATCTCGAGAGCCTCATCTTGCATTTTTGTGAGATCTGTTGATCTCCTTTCTCTCAATAATAGGGCGAATTCGGGATCAAAGGCACCAACAAAAGTCACCTTTCCTGCGGGTTGAGAAGGTTTAACCTCAACCGAGATTTTATTATACAACTTGTTAAACCTTTGTCTGAACTCTAGAACAACTTCTGAGTTTTTATTTCTAAGGGATTCGAATTCAGTTAGGTAGTAGAGGTGGTCCCTCCTCTCCCCCCATTGTCTAATAAAAGCGCTTTCAAGTTCTTTGTAAGATCTTAGAGATCTGACTACTAAGGATCAGAACCAGGTCCTCACCTATCCTTCAAAAGTCTAAACGAGGAGTCTAGAATAGACATCTTCGTGTTCTATTCTGAGGATGTCGACAAATTGGTCAAAGAAGTTTATATGTTCTTGAGTGGTCAAATCTCCTTCCCCTGTAAATTTGGGAAGGATTTTCATATAATTTTCGGGAAGATCGTGTAGGGGAACTGGGAGGACAAGGGGGGCATATCTAGCAGCTACTTTAGAAAAGATTCCAGGAAGCAGTGCTTGGCCACCTGTTGGTCCTCTTGGGGCACCACCTCCAGCTCCAGCACCTCCATGTGCAACCATTGATAGATTTGAGGCTGAAGTTTGGAATGTGTGAGGAGCAGGTTCACAAAAATCTGGGGAAAATACCTCAAGAAAAGAGAACGTATCGTATGACAGGGGAAGAGATGTGTATCTCTTAAGGGTTTCCTGAACGTTCAACTACCTAAAATCAGGTTGACAAATAGTATGTATAGGTGAGATGACTTGTCTAAGGGATCTTCATGATTTTAAAATATTTTCAGGATCAGAGACTGGCGAGGTCTGTTTATCATCCGGGTTCTTTCTGGTGTTCTTTCAGCTAATAGCCAGTTTACTTATTGTGGATTCGCCAAGTGAAAAATATAAGGTAGCCTTAAAAGGGTTTCTATCTTTCTTCACTATCAAAGAAAGAAAGTGTCAATGTCGTTCTTCCCAGGGAAAGGTTTTGTTTCTTCGTTCCCTGACAATGGTGAAAAAAAGATGTTGTTCCTGAATTTATACTTTAAGGCTCTAAAGTATACCATCAAGGCATCTGTAAAGGTAAAGGTAATTAAGGGGTAAGAATAAAAAAGAAAGGTAAATCAGAGTTAGTTTCTCAACTGCCTTTGTCTAGATTCTATTTGTTCTTGGATGTTGATATCTCTCTCAACAATAGCCCATGAACGTTCTAATTCAGCCTGGTTAGTTGTTGTTTGCAGAATAGTATTAAAAATGTTTAAAGAAATGCTAGTTTGATCTTGGAGGCCAGGTTCTATGTTGGGCTGTCTGTTATTTGGGACAGTCATGGAGAGTAAAATTTTATTTAATTATAAAAAAATTTGATAAATTGTTGCTTCAGTTTTTTAGGGATGAGAATAAGTAAAAGAGTTTTGAAAATCAAAATAATAACATAATAATAGGTGAGGCCATTTCCTAGACTTGAAGCAATTTTTGGAATAGTGGAATAATAAAGAAATATTGCTGAAAACATATGAGGCTTTAATCACGAAACAATCTCATATTGTAACAAGAAGCAAAAAGGAAAACGAGATTTTTTAATGAAGTATTAAATATTATCGTTCAAATGATCTACAGGTCTTAAAATTACTGATAGCAATCTCAAAGGAAAAGCTATAAATAATTTGATAACCAAATCAATTCAAACTACAAAAGATATATGAAATAAACTGTAGTTGATCATCCATTAGAAAGATATTGAAAGAGAAACATAGAAATATATTGTAAACAGGGTTAAAGAACACATAGCTTCAAGTTGACAGAATTCATAATCCTGTATGCATTATTTATATCAAAATGGATTGAAAACTTTTTATACAATCGGCTCTCCACAAAACCAAAAAGCCCTTTCTCCGTCCTGTGAAAATATATTTATAAATTATCACCAAATATTTTTCCCGTTGGTGATTAACCAACTTCCTAAGACTACGGTTACATGAATGAACAAGGTCAAACCATTTAAAATTTCTATTCTAACTGCTTCATTATTCCAATGATGAAAACCTTCAAAACAATATTTTATGTCTGCGTTGATGAACCTGCTCCTTCTGCTTTAAGACAACGAATACATTTTCTTAGAAACTGCACTAAAACTCTGGGAGCTTCTGGAATATCCTTTGCTTCGAATAAGAAAAACTTTCTCTGTAATTCTAGCAGACGATCTTCAATTATATTTCTCCTAAACTTAATAGTTTGTAGATTTAAGTTAGGCATTACTATCCATTTGTCAATCTGAGAAACATTGATTACTTTTATTTGTGAAATAGCTGCCTGAATTTCTTCCATCTCTTCTTTAAATCTTGATTGATGATTGACAATATTTATTTCTCCTAATAACCTGGGACAGTCATTTTTTCCAATGTTCAAAGAAGATTTTTCTAAAAGATCAAAAATTCCTTGAGAATCATCATTGACCTCCTTGGTTATTCTTTTGTTTTCTGCAAGGTCTGCCTCCCACACCTTGAGTATTACATCTCCTTTAACCTGCTCTGAAATAGATAGTTTTTGAATCTTTCCGACCTCCTCCTTTGTTGAAAGGGCCACTGCTTTTTGGAAAGTCGTTATGGATGCTTTTACTTCTTTCTTTCTAGAGAATATCTTCCAAGGATTTATTAGTTTCCTGAAAGTAATTATGGACAAATTCTAGATTAAAAAACACTCCCTGTTGTTCTTTTTCTATCTTCGTATGTATTTCCAATACCTGGGCCTGGAAGATTTCGAGCTCGACCACTTGATTTGAAATGGAATTAATCTTACCTTGTAATTCTTTATTTATTTCCTCTTGCTTTATGACTTGTGTTTGAGTGACCTGTATTTTTTGGTTTTCTTCCTCTAAGCTTGCTTTCATTTTATGAATCTCTTGAATATCATTTAATCTAGCTTGTTCTAGACCCTTTTTTGTTTCCCAACTGATATTTCTTTCGGTCTCTTTCAATTGACCCTGTAGCTGAGCTATCATTTGGTCTTTCTGTTCCAACATAGTTGTCAAACTACCCACAGAGTATAAATTCATTGATGCTAAGGCTCCCATTGTACCTGTTATCTCTGTAGCAAATTCTCCTTCTTTAAGTTTGTGTCCATCTATAATGATTTTGTTCTTTTTGATCATCATATCTCCTGTTGGATGCATCTCCTATTTCAGGATAGCCTTCCTCTTTTTACTAGAAAAATAATCGGATGAAGGAACCTCATCCCTAGAAATAGGCTCGAGGTCACTAACGTATAGAGATCCCTCGTGGGGGTTTCCATAAGTAGACTTCAATGGAGTCAAAGAAATAATGGGACTTCCAAGTTTTGTTGATGTTGTTCCTCCTACCTTTTTCGGAAAACTCTTAGGGGTTTCTGAAGGTGTTTCTAACTCCTTTCCTTTCCCTGCCTCTAATTTTTCTGTCTGGGGGACTTATGTTTCTTGCAAAGGCATTTCACCCTCCTTCATTTTTCCTTTTGTATTTTCTTTATCCTATACATTTGTTTCAAAGCCTGGGGGAGGCCCTTCCTACTCTGGATGAGGGGTTGTGGATTCACCCTGCAAACTCTTTGGTAAACAACTTCGCCTATGACTCTAGAATGATATGAAACCAACCTGTGAGTCAGGTGACATGGCCTGTACCTTGTTCAATACTTCTTCATAAGTTTTAACCTCCTTGAAAATATCATCATAAATAGATGTTTCGTTCTCATAAGATTTCAAATTGCAGTGCATCAAATGTCTGCTTACTAATTGATAAGGGTCATGTTTTCTGTGTTCAATATTTACCAATTTTACCTCCTCTAATGCCTCGGCTTCCACTTTGGAATGGCCCAGGTTTATTAATGAAAATTTCTCGACATACAAAGGGAAAATTGACCAGGATTTCTTTTGAGCTGCTTTCAACTCTATTCCAATACCACTGTTCACTATTTGATGTGCTACATCCCTCAATACCAATCTATCTGGGAGGAATTTTGGAAGTGCGTGAAGGGGGATTGAGCATCCATAAACCCTAACATAAGTGAATTTTTCATCAACAAACCAATCGACTATCGCTTTGAGATTTCTTGAGACTGACTCAGAAATGAAAGGGGGTTCACAGCCATAGAACATTTTATGCATTGGAATAATTACAAAATGACAAACTTCGTAAAATGTATCTTTAGAATTTTCTTCCCAGGGTGCAGAATGATATTCATGAATGGACTCGGGGCAAGTTATGTTCCAACTCCAATTCATCAGGGGAAATAGAGTCACAAAGCAAATCACATCCATAATGTACACTGACATATAAAACTCCATTGGTTGACCTTTAGATTTTGCTACTCTGTAATTTGAAACTTCTTGAGCTAGGTTATCAGACAAAATATTATTCCAGTTGAAAGTGTATCCTTTTGAAGCTTCTTCTAAAAATGGTACCCATTCTGTAGGAAAATGGCAGGGATCCTTTTTCCCTAAAAGTCTATATAGCATAATGGCTACATAGATCATGTATTCGTTCAAATATGTCGTGGCATAAACCCCATGGGTATCAGCCCTAAACTTTGATGGGAATCTCCACCAATATCTAATTAAATCAATATAATTTTGGTCTGCCTCTATACACTATTTCCTTTGAAATTCAGCTAAAAACTCGGCATTAAAAGTGTACTTAGGATTTGATGAGAGCTTATACATTACTTGTATATGTTCTGGCCTGAACGAGCTGACAACGACCCCTTGATCATTTAAGATAATCCTCATTGGAATATCAACCTTTTCCAGGGCCCAAGTGATCATATCATTGTATGCCATAAGTTGAGGGCACGTCGTGAACTTATGAACCTTTGATTTTGCTATGTCCCGAAAGTGATTCTCATAATTTTTATGAGAATTCTTGAATTCTTATTCTAGGATTTCAGATATTTGTGTCCAATATTTAATTGAGTCGATAGCGTGTGGCACAGTATCGGATATGATATCTCCTTCCTATGTATCTTCACTCTTCTTCGGTGCCTTTTTTGGTACCATGACTTTAAGTTAGATGGAAAACCTGTCACAGAAAAAGAGTGTATGAACTTGGATGAATGCGTCATGTGCTTGATAGTATGAAACACAAAATGTTGCGAGACATAGACCTTCAAACTCTCTTTTAATTCATTAACGATGAAGGGACTGATGCAACTGACAAGAATTCAAGACATTTAATGCAATAGATATTTACTAAGATACACATTAGTGTCACATATCACCAGTTATTCTTTATTTAAGTGGATGCATTTTGGCGCTTTTAAATACACAAATCTAAACATTTCATTCAATCGGAAACTGAAACGTGAATGAAACTTAACAAGATTGATTTGTCATTAATCATGCTTTCAAAATAGAGTTAGTTTATACTAATCACAGATTAAAAGTCAAGATTTTGTGTTTCGGATTTTGGGGATCAAATTGACAAGAGCTTTGTTATCACTTAATCCCAACTTCTGAAATCGCGAAATCATGACAAGATTAATTAGGACTTAAAATCATTTTAGCAAAATAATTGATCGGTATTAAGAGTTTCAGGATTTCGGGGATCGTGTTTACAAGAAGTATGTCATCGATGAATCTCGATTTTTGAAATTGCGAAATGATTAACTTAAGCCTTAAATTTTGATATTATCGAATTAATTAATCAGGATTAAGGACAAAACATGATTAATTTAGTTTAACACAAATTATGGGTCGGGATTTTGCGTTTCAGGATTTCGAGGATCATGTTGCCAAGAGATATGTTATTGTTGAACCCTGAATCCCAAAATCGTGATATGATTAACTTAATATTTAACTTTTCGTGTTAGTGAATTAATTAATTAGAATTTGAACTAACTCTCATTTTCTCGGGAAATCAGGGACAGGGATTTCGTGATTCAATATTGATTGAAACATATGTTCTCAGCAAACCTCGAATCCCAAAAACTTTTTAAGGTTATTATTAACTCCTTTAGGTTTTAAGCTTATCATGATTAAAAAAAATAACTTTATAGAAAATGCGTCAGGACTCTTATAACATTTAGGTTTTTTGCCTTTTATTATTTAAAGAATAAAGTTTTTTAGGATTTTGAGAAAGATAACGAAGCTTACGCTTTATGAAAAGACGAAACCCGGAAAAGGAAATTTTAGTTCTTAGGGATAAAAATTTTAAAATTTGTTTCAACAGGTTACACTAAAAATGTAAAATTCTATCATGAATTTATAGTAATTCTATCCCCCAAAATTAGCTTAGCTCACCTCAATTTTTTGGCTAGATTGTTGCATGGAAAAACTCATATCTCCTCATCCCTAAGGAGTTAGAAGGACTTCCATATACCATTGAAAAGGTCACAAAATAGAATTTCTAACCATGTAACTTGTGCTTTGATTTGAGTTATTTATGTAGGGTAAACATTCCCTCAAATATAGGGTATCCAAATTGACCACAAATAATACTTTCAACAATCTCCATCTTGTAGGCCCACAGGGGTTTGGTCTAGTGGCCAACGAACATATTGATAAGGTGTTCGTGTTGTTATGCAGGTCACAAGTTCAAACCTTGATTTATCCGGAGGCATGCTTGTGGGTTGTGCGATTGTCCCTAGGGGTTATAAGGTAGCCAACAAGATTCGACTCGTGTGTCACACGAGTACGATACTTCCACAATTGCCAATTACCCTAGTCATAAAAAAAAAAAAAATCTCCATCTTGCAATATTTATCTTGGACATTTGTAGGATTCTTCACTTGACTTTAGGGGCTTCTTCACTTGGTTTTAGGTATACTTCAAGGATCCTTGAAGGATCCATTTGTGTACAACTCAAAGTGGGCATGTGGAAACAACCAAATGTTATCTCAGCCCATGAGGGCCATGCTTAGAAGCTACGCCATAAGGGGATTGTTGGGCCATGGAATTGTTATTCATTTTACATCCTCTTTCCGTATTTTAAATCCATTTTTTCTTACCCATAACCTCGTATTAATTCTTGGTAATCCATTTTAATGATCATATGAGAGATTTAGAACCAAGGTGATTTTTGTTACATTTCCTTAGTATTTCATATGAATTATGGTTAAATATTAGAGAAATAACATATCTTGCATTTATATTTGAGTTAATTTGGAAAGATAATGTTCCATACAGGTTATTGTGCAAAATGTGATATCACCACAAGATGTATTTTGGTTCCCATTTTTGCAACTCCTCCTGTGTTGCAACTCCTCTAGGGAACCTTGATTCATCGAAACCATGAGTCATGTTGTCACATATTTTCCATTTATGGATTTATGAAACAATAATATTAGTCCAAGAAAATCAAAGATACGAAGATTATTTTGCAATTCCAAGAAAAAAGATTAGTATGAGTGGTTAACCAAGAATCTTGGAATTCTTGGGCAAAAGATCTCTGAGTTATTTATTATTTGTTAATTATTAACCAAAGATCTTGGAGTTGTTTATTATTTGTTAATTATTAGCATATATCTTGGAGTTATTTATTTTTTGCTAATTATTATCAAAGATATTGGAAGTTACTGATTAATTGCTAATTGTTAGCAAGGATCATGGAAACTATTCATTATTTAGGAAATTGTTGTAACCACTATGGATTTATTAAATAAATAAGTGGGTTTATTAAGATATTCGTTATTTATAGTTTCCATTAAGTTTATGTATAAAAGAGAGCATTATCTCCATTATTCAGGGATGACTCTGGGAGCAATGTTCGAATGACAATATAATAATTTAGTGAGTTTTTATTTTAATCGTAGTTTTATAATTTGCATAGTGTGAATTAATGAATTGATTTGATTAATTTTCTTTGCATAGTTTTAATATATTTATTTATTTTGATTAGATTAATTAATTTAATTTAATTATGTTGATATAGAATAATATGAACACTCTATTCTATGGATATAGGGCCCACTCCAATATAATAGAGTGTTGTGTATCTTAGATGGTTTCTTTGATTTTTCGTTGTGTAATTTTATGAATTCATGTAGTATTTATTTTATTTTATTATGTAGCTAGCTTATTGATTCAATTTTTTCATGTAATTAGATTACTCATGTGAGGTTGTGTTTATTTATGCAATCAAATCTTCATGTCATATTTTATTTATTCATTTGTTTATAATAAATTCATTTTAGGTTAGGTTCCATTCTTTTATTCCATCAATTAAGTTCTTAATGTGATTACTACATTTATTAGTCTGGGTAATGACATGGATCATCTTGGAAAGGACTTAGTTAATTTTTTTCCTAGCAAGTAGTTAGTTAATTTCCTTTCAGCATGTGTGATTTATTTTCAGCAAGCGTGGTGTGAATTTTAATTTTTGTAAGAGTAATTTAGAGTTTCAATTATGCAATTAGATTTACTACACACAACTAGGCTTTCTTGTAGAGACAGTTGTGTCATACTCTATTAAGAACCAAATATCAATATAGCATAGAAAAACCTCAGAATAAGTACTCAACGCCTTGAAAAAGAGAGAAATTCAGATAATAAGGCTCTTCGAGGGGGCAACCTCCTTATGCCCACATAAATGTACAATTCCAAGATGATTCCAAATGAAAATGTCTCCTTGGTATATATAGGAGATTAGGAGATATAATTACAAATAATGGAATAAAGCCGACATAAATAAAATAACATTACTAATGTAATATGCCCCAATTAAGGCGTAATGAGCCAATATTAGGGCTTAACATGCCCCTCCCCTTGAGACAAGTATTGTCCGCAACGCTTGAGTAAATATGGATGCTTCTGTATAAAGGACTCATCTTCCCAAGTGGAATATTCAACCGGTAGTTTCCTCCATTTAATGAGATACTCAGAAATGGATCTATTCCTCAGCTGGCAAACACTTGTGTTAGTGATGGTTTCAGGCTCCAATATGATTCTTCCTTCCTCGTCAAGTTCTGGAAATATAGTTTGAACTGACAGCTTGTCGCCTATAACCTTCTTTAAGCATGAAACATGGAAAATTGGGTGTACTCATGAAGATACAGACAACTCCAATTTGTATGCCATAATACTAATCTTTTGCAACACCTTATAAGGGCCATAGTACTTTGGTGATAATTTATTATCCTTTTTGTCTTGCTTGAGGGACATTTGTTTGTATGGTTGTAGTCTTAAAAACACCCAATCCCCTACTTCAAAACTTCTTTCACTACGATGTTGATCTTCTTGTTGTTTCATGTGATTCTATGCCATGGTCAGGTTGTCCTTTAAGATTTGGAGAACTTGTTGTTGATGCTCGATGTGATATTCCACTACTTGAACCTTAGAATTTTCTTTTAGAGAAGAAGTGATGGAAGGAGGGTGGTATCCATAGAGTGCCATAAATGGTGTCATTTTTGTTGCAGTATGAAAGGAAGTGTTATACCACCATTCTGCCAAGGCTAACCATTTGAACCATTGTGTTTGCTTATTAGAGACAAAGAAATGAAGGTAGCCTTCCAGACATTTGTTCACTATCTCAGTTTTTCCATCAGATTGAAGATGATAGGATGAGCTATTAGACAATTGAGTACCCAAACAAGAAAATAATTTTGTCCAAAAATGTTCAATGAAGATGGGATCTCTATCACTTACAATAATCTGTATGCTTCCATGTAGCTTTTGAACTATCTCCGTGAATACAGTGGCAACTATACTAGCTTTGAATGGATGAGAGAGTGCACAAAAGTGTGTGTACTTGGTTAGTATATTAACAATCACCATGATTACACTCTTTCCTTCAGACTTCGGTAACCTTGTGAAGAAATCCATGGAAACCTCCTCCCAACATTGACTTGGGATGGCTAATGGTTGTAAAAGACCTAGGGTCTTAATTGTTTCCACCTTATTTTGTTGGAAAACCAAACATTATGCCACAAACCTTTGAACATAATTTTTAAGTCCATCCCAAAAAAAATCCTTCTTGACTCTATGGTAGGTTTTTAAAAATCCTAAGTGCTCTCCTACTGGAGAGGTGTGCAATTCCAATAATACCTTTTGTTTGAGTTGGGAGTTCTTACATAAATATAAGCGATCTTTGTACCATAGTGAATCATTTTTCCAGGTAAATGTATCTGATGCACTGGAATTTATCTAGGTGGATATCAGTGGCCACCCACCTTTTTCGACTGGTCCAAAACAGTTTTCTGGCAATTTTGGCAATTTACTATTTTTAGCAGTTTTTAACTTCCAGGGCCAATTTGAGGGCCCAAATGAATATTTTTAGAGATGGAGGTTCTCAATGGTATCCCATGCCATTATTGAGGCCCCAAAATTAATCTCCTCAATGATACCTTTCCAACGGGCTATCATATGCCTAAAACAGAGATCGTATGCAAAAGATACGACCCTGAGAAGTTAATGCAATAACTTACACAAACGGGGCCCACATGACTTTTGGTGCTTCAAATCCTAGGGTTAGGTTTTTGGATGTCTATATTTTTTGGCATTCCTCCTTCTTGTAAAAATTCCTTCATAGCCTCATTGTAATCATCTTCTTGCGAATGCGAGTAGCCGTCACATCTCTTCTTAGAGATAAGTTGCCACCATTCTAGCGAGTCTTTACTCTGTATTTTTACAGTCTCTGTACATTTCTTTGATTAATAGAAATCATGTATTATTGTATATTTGTGTTTATGGTTTCATATATGATACATTTCTATTATATTATTAAATATCTACGATATCTCTGTGCATTTCTTATAATATCTCCGCTCTCATTTCGTGCCAAAAATAATCTGGATCAGGAATCCTGCTGCAACCTTTGAATGAGAGTCCACACTTTTTTGTCATTCTTCCATTCATCCATTGCTTATATTATCCAATTGGGTTGGATGATCGATATAGAACAGAGAAAGGTCTCAACATCTTCATCCTTTCTTGAGAGTGCATCTACCGCAACATTTTGCTTCCCCTTTTTATAAACAATTTCAAAATCATAACCCAATATCTTGGTTACCCATTTTTGTTGTTCTTCTAAAGATAGTCTTTGTTCCAAGAAATATTTAAGACTATCATGATATTTTTTTACCTTGAAGTGCCTACCTATTAGGTAAGGACGCCATTTCTTCAATGCATGTAGTATTGCCATCATTTCCTTCTCATAAATGGGTTTGTGTAAGTCCTTTCCCTTGAGTGGTTGACTTTAAAAAGCTAGGGGCCTTCCTTATTGCATTAGGACAACACAGATTCCATTTCTCGAGGCATCACATTCCACAATAAAGGTTTTTGTGAAGTCTGGAGTGGTCAAGACAAGATCTTTGCACATCACCTCTTTAAGTTGTTCAAAACATTTAGTTTCCTCTAGAGTCCATGAAAATGCATCCTTCTTAGTTAGTGTCGTTAAAGGCGCTACTATTCTTCGATAGGGTCGAACAAACTTGCGGTAGTAACCTGTCAAACCCAAAAATCCTCTAAGATTATTCAATGTTTTGGGAATCGGCCAGTCTATCATGGCCTTAATCTTGTTAGGGTCTACCTTAACACCTTCATGAGATACAATATGACCCAAATACTCTACCTCCTTCACTCCAAAGAAACATTTGGATGGTTTGGCATATAGTTTTTTCCCCTTTAGTAGTTGTAGCACCTTATCAACATGTTGCACATGATCCTCCCAAGACTTTCTATAGATTAGTATATCATCAAAAAATACTAACACAAATTTTAGAAGGAAGGGCTTGAAAATAGAATTCATCAACCCTTGGAATGTGGAAGGTGCATTTGTAAGGCCAAAAGTCATGACCAAAAATTCATAATGGCCTTCATGAGTTCAGAATGTTGTTTTTGGGATATCTTCTTCCTTCATTCTAATCTGATGACACCTTGAACAAAGATCCAATTTTGTGAAATAGATTGCTCCATGTAGTTCATCTAACAATTCATCAATGACGAGAATAGAAAACTTATCTTTAATAGTGATATTGTTGAGCTCTCTATAATCTGGACACATATGCCATGAGCTATATTTCTTGAATACCATTACCACTGGTGTAGAGTAAGAACTTTGGCTAGGCCTAATAATTCTAGCCTCTAACATTTTTTCAAACATGCGCTCAATTTCACTCTTCTGGGCATAAGGGTATCTGTATGGTGTGATATTAGGAGGAACACTCCCAGGAATTAAGTGAATTTCATGATCATGATTTCAAGTGGGTGGAAGACCTTTGGGACTATCTTCAAATACTTTGGAATGCTTATCAATGATCCCTTGGAGATCTTGAGGAATAGATGGCTTAGATGTTTGAACATCTAGTGAGCATAGTTGTGCAATAACGCCTCGATGCCCCTTTTCCAATAATTTTGTCATGCAATTAGAGCTTATCACCTTACTGGGTTTCCCTGTGATACATCTTAACTCAATTTCTTTTCCTTCCATTGAAAATTTCATGAAAAGTTCTTTAAAATTAAAATCCATTGTTCTTAATGATTGTAACCATTGGATTCTTAGTACAACATCAACACCATCCATGGGTATAGAAATCATTGGACTATTCATTACATATTCCCCCATAGTAAGATTTATCTTATTTCATTTTCTTGAGCAATTGATAGTTCCTCCATATGCAATCATTACTTGAAACTCTGGCACTAGATATACAAAGCAATTGAGAGCTTTGGCTAATTTATAGTGAATGAAATTATGAGTACTACCATAATCAATTAGGACTATTGCCTTTTTCGTTTTGATGTATCCTTTGATATTGAGGGTTTGAGGAGTGCTAATTCCAGCCAATTCATTACACGATATCTTGGGAGTCAACTCTTCAGACGAATTTTCTTCTGCATTTTCATCTTGAGATAGTTCTTGTTCTTGTTCTTCTTCCTCTTCAAAATCTATGTAGAACAATTTCTTCTCACCACACTTGTGTCCCTTACTGTACTTGTTGTCATAATTAAAGCATAAACCTTTTGCTTTTCTTTCCTCCAATTGTTGAGGTGTCAACCTTGTAGGTTGAGGTTTTTTAGAAGAAGGAGCATTATTCTCTCTATAGATGTTGGGATTGGTCCTTCTAGTAGCCATAGCCATATTTTTACTTTCAACATTTCTTGCCACCTTAAATGAATTCTCTAATGATTTGGGTTCCCAAAGGCAAACCTCATGTTGAATGTTATCCTTTAAATTTCCTATGAATACATCAATCAAGTGCTCATCTAGAATATATGTTACCTTTATATTCAATCTTTGGAAGTTCTCAATGTGCTATGTAACTGAACCCTTTTGCTTGAGATTTATCAATTGGATAAAGAAGGTATTACTCCTTGTATCTTCATAGTGTGTTATCATTTCTTCCATGAAAATTGTCCAAGTGACGAGTGATTTGCGAGAAAAAAGCCATTGATACCATACAAATTGATTTGGTTCTAAATATAAAGAAGAAATTCATACCTTTTGTGTATGTGGCACATTATGTAGATCAAAGAATTGCTCCATTTGAAGTATCCATGTGATTGGGTCCTTGCCATCAAACTTCCTCATATTGATCTTAGGAACGTGGTTGGTCTTCAACCCAAAGTTGGAATTTCTCCATTGTTGATTCACCTTCCGTGTTTCCTCATCATGAATTTCATGGGATACATTTTCACTTTCAGGTGTCCTCTCTATTATGAAAATTTTCAATCCTTCCATGATCTCCCCTTTTAAACCCTCCATCATCTCTTGCAGTTGATCTTTTGTTACTGTCTTCTTCTGTAAATCATTTATGTCCCTATCTCTTTATTCACCTTCATAGAGATTCCATGTAGGATTATTTTGAGGATTATTTGGTGTAGAAGTTCCCTTTTTGGGTGGCATGTTAGCCAAGTGTCACTTTTGATCCTTGATTTTGATGCGGTTCTGCTAGACAATATTTCTTCTGCTATATCTCCAAAGTTCGGCCCTTATGGGTAAGAAACTTTATTTTTTGTAGTTATCTGATATTTCTTCTATGAAATGCCATAGGTATGATTAAAATTGGATGTGCCAAGTGGAATTTATGGTAACTTCCCCACAACTTGCTGATTTTTGGACTTTCCGGGAGATGCCACTTGTATAGCATGCCCCACACAAAATAATTGATATAAAATTCTGAAACTCATACCAGAAATATCAAAGACTATCCACTATCCAATGAAGCCAGACTCACTCAATTTGGATACTCTAGGAAGAAGTTATGATTTTTTTACCTGGAACACCTTCTTGATACTAGTCAGTATGACTAGTGAGATACCCTATCTTCCACAAGGTGTATCTACAAATGTAAGATGAACTAGAAGCTGAACATTTTACCACAGATTCCTTACTAATTTATGTGAATATCCTCTAGATTTCAGGGTCTGAAACATTACACAAAATTTGTTATAGCGAAAATTCTGCAATGACTCAGTTTAGGATGATTCCAGAACCCTATCTTGTATAGGTTGTATCTCTGAAATTATAAGGCCTCAGGAGATAAAATTTTAACCCAACGTTCCTTGATCCTTATACCAAATATCCTCCAAGACGTTCCTTCTAAAACATTATAGAAACAAAGTTATAGTGAAACTACCAAGGTGTCTTAGATGTAGTAGCGAAACCCCAAGACCTTGAGCTCTGATACCATATGTTAAGAACCAAATATCAATATAGCATAGAAAAACCTTAGAATAAGTACTCAATGCCTTGAAAAAGAGAGAAATTTAGATAATAAGCCTATTCAAGGGGGCAACCTCCTTATGCCCACATAAATGTACAATTCCAAGATGATTCCAAATGAAAATGTCTCCTTGGTATATATAGGCGACTAGGAGGTATAATTACAACTAATGGAATAAAGCCAACATAAATAAAATAACATTACTAATGTAATATGCCCCACTTAAGGGGAAATGAGCCAATATTAGGGCTTAACATACTCTTGATACCTATGCATCTTGTGTATTTTCTTTCAAGAAAGTGTGATTTCCTTTAATGCAAGTGTGACATTTCTTTTTCCTGCAAGTGTGTTTCCCTTTTCTGAACATGTGACATTTACATTTCCGCAAGTGTGATATTTACTTTTCTACAAAAGTGCGAATTCAATTCCTACAAGTGTGGATTTCTGTAGAACCTTTCCAAATCTTGAGAAATGTCTATACTTTGACCACAAATGTAATCATTGATAATATGACTACAACACACAAAAAAATATTTTTTCCTGCATATACATTGTGTTGGTTACTTGGGCTGACCTAGGTTCTGTTCTCAGTAGGCTCCCAACAAAACCCTCAAAACTATTGGCCCTCCTGGTAATCAAGAAAGAAACGTTGCACACATAGTGCACAACACAGTCTCACTCAAGATAGCTTTATGGGGGACTACAATACTTAGGTGTTTGCAATCTAGGAAGGACTGGGGACTATGTTTTGATCACTTTCCTTATACATCATAATCATTAATCATTCATCTACTTCTAGGATTCATTCATCATTAACTTATGTGTTCATCTTGTTATAACTAGTTTTAACCATTCATTCTTTAACTAATTATTAACAAAATAGTAAAAGAAATCATTCACAACACATAGAACACAATATTTTACCATGGTTCACCCCCTCCTAAGGCAACGTCCACAAATATTTGTCTCTTTTTCTCTTTTATTGATTTTGCTACAAAACCTGCGTTGTTGCATTACATCTTTAAGATTACAATCAAAATGAGGGTAATTAACCTCTGGGAGATTGAATAGATCACACCAGGTTCTTCAACCTCGGATCTAACCCTCAAGAACTAGCTTATTCTGTTAGACAATGTAACGACCTCCTATCTACAATGCGTACCCAAAAACACCCAACAAACTACATTCTTCTCATGGCCAAAAATGGAGGTAACAATTTCAACATTAATTAAACAACTCACAACAACCTTGTAGAAACAAAATTTTTCAAATGTACAAATCCCATAACAATTACACAATTTCAACATCAACAACATTAAATTTGCCGAAAGTAAAAATGCATTATACTTCACCAGTTAAAATCATACCTTTGCCTTTCGCTTTCCTCGAATGACGTCCCGCGCTCCGTGCCGCGTCCCGTTCTCCGTGCCCCGTCCCGGTTTCCGACCGTAAAAGGCTCACCGATACCTCCCAGCCAAACGCTAGGGGTACTCTGCTTCCCCCTTAGCCCCCCGAGCCGCAAAGGGGCCACACAAGAACCAGAGATAGACTAGCGTCTCAGCTCGCCTCCACAACTGAGCTACCACTCCAACACAGCTGAGATATACCCAACTCCTCACAAGCAACCCGTCAAGCCACAATTCGGTAGCGTAACGTTACGCTAAC
>ML780964.1:218869-260785 GCA_009831015.1 Picea engelmannii
GTCAGATCATGTTAACAACATATCATAAAACTAATAGCATATCATCAAAACATATCAATATCACCGTAAATGAAACAACTCAAATAGCCCACTCCCTAACTCAATCCGGAGTCCAAGGGAGTTCCACCGATGCCTCTGCATCCTCAAGGTCCAAAACCCTGCACACTCAATGAAACTGAGTCAGCAGCATCTGTCTACATCAAAGTAGTAAAACATCCTGTCATAAATCATAATGCATCATCATCAAGGTTAAGTGGTTCATCATCATAAAAATCCAGATCACTTGCAAGCAAGTGTCCTCAGAGAATAAGTTTTGTCAGTGTGCCAGAGCGGGATGTTACAGACAATTGGGTTAGGTTGATGGAAAATTGGTATGTATTATTGGTTGTCATTGATGTCAATATTTGGAGAGTGATATTGTAGATTGATGTGAACCCTTAGTGATTGATTTTAACCCTTGGAGAATGTTCGGTAGCGAATTCTAGTAGCACAATGTTTTGGGTAAAGGACCCAAGTTTGTTTCATGTATAATGGTATGAGTTTTAATATATTTGAAGGTAATAATATTTATATCTTTAGTACATTTCATTCCATTTCTGGTGGTATGTGGAACGTCACATAACTCCTAACGGTCAAAGAGTTATGGCCATGAGAAGTTGGAGAACCTAGGTTTGGGTAATGCACCCAAGTTTATTTGATGGATAATGGTATGTGTTGTGATATATTTGTAGGAAATACTATTCTATATGGATAGTACATGTCATTCCATTTCCAATGGTATATGGAACATCACATAACTCCTCACGGTTAGAGAGTTATGGCCATGTGAAGTTGGAGAACCCTCATGAGTCATCTAGAAGCCCCAAAAGGTCAAAGTATTCAAAGTGGTTTAAGAGATTTTAGAAGGTAAATAATAAAATGAAGTGATGAGTGTACTATAATTCAAAGTGAATAAAAAATGAATTATTTAAATAATAAAGTTAATGGAGAAATTAGAAGTGGGTTAACCCTAAAATAAGGGAATTGGTTAAGATGGTTAAAATGTAACCCCTTGAGGAAGCTACATGAAAGTATAAATAAGAGGCAAGGCTCTCTCATTTTAAAATAAACTTGAGAATATTGAATATCTACAGGTGAATGAGGTAACCAAAGGATATATAAGCTAAATTTCAGAGGGAAGGTTAAGTAAAGAATGCTGAAATTCAATGCAGCATAAATTCTTTTAATGATGCTTTCTAAGGTATGTTATTTACAGGTCATCTCACCATTTTCACAATACCTTTTTTTCTAGAATTATTCAGAATGTGAAATTGGAAGGCCATTGAGGAAACATATCCAAGTAGTTTTGATACAAATTTAATATTGCGGTTTGTTGTATTTTTGGAGTTACACACCATGAAAAATAGAGTTTGTGGCTAGTCCTGAAACTAGTCTAAAATAGGTGTTTCGGGTAAAAATGTCATAACTTCTTTATAAAAGATCCAAATTTAGTAAGACCAAATGTATTGGTTATAGTATCACTTGTAGTATTCCATTTACCATTTTCATATCCATAGAATAAATATTCTATGTGGGGCATGCTCTACAAGTTCTCTCTCTAGAGTAAGCCTGAATTCAACAAGGTATGCCATTTTTTCTATAACTCATTTTCTGAGAGGTTCCAAGTAGTGAAATCCAAAGGAATTGCATAGAACACATTGAAGAACATTGTGTAACATTTCCAGTTATTTATTCATTATAGATTGATTACATGTTGTTTGGTACAGGTTGGTGCATGGTTGATGCACTTGTTTATGGTACAGGTTGATTACAGGTTGAGGTACAGGTTGATGCATAGTTCAGGTTATTGGTACATATTGTTTGGTGCAGGTTGATTGCTATAGGTTTACAATATTATATCTCAAAATGATAGTGTGACAGTGGTTCCATCATTTTACTTATACTTCAAGGCGGTTGGACGGGGCAAGGACAGGTGGCTGAAGCCACCTTCCGGTTGTACCCAAAGAACATACGGGGTTGTAGCCTCCTTCTGGTTGGAGCTAGAGAATACGGGAGTTGGATATTCCCTTAGGTTGTAGCTTGAGAAGGTAGGGGGTTGGAACCTCCTTCTAGTTGCAGTTGGAAAACAAAGGAAGTTGGTTCTTCCAATGAATGTAATTCTTAAAGACATATAAGAAAAAGAATTATGTGGTTTTCTCTCACTTTGGGTTTCCACGTAAAAAACTAGTGTACTATGTATGTGTTTGATTGATCATTTGTTCATTGTTTATTTACTTTGCAACTATTGGATTATAATTCTACATTGATATAACACTTGCATTTTATGGTGAAAAATGATTAAATTTCTCTATTATTGATTCACCTCCCCTCTCAGTAATCCAACAATTGGTATCAGAGACGGTTCCTTCAGGAAATAGTTTAACCACTAGAATAAGATCATGGATTATTCTAAGAATGGAGTAGCAATGTTTAATGGTGAGAATGGTTTTAAGTATGAGATATGGAGCAGAAGGACAAAAGTATATTTACAAGGACAGGGACATTATATTTGGCTATCAGTTGTTACAGGATATGATAGTTCAAAAAGGAAAAAGATTGCAACTCAGAAGGAATTGAAGAAGAATAACAAAATAGCAATGGATTTCATCTCGGAAAGATTACGTAATACGGTAAGGGAATTTTTTTTTAAATGTTCATCAGCCAAAGAACTTTGGGATAAGTTACATGACATATATTCTTCACCCATCGAAGATTCAGAAAATGCCAAAGAAGATGCAGATATAGATCAAGAAGAATTGTGTTCACCATGACAAACAGATTCATAATATGAAGAGTACATAATCACCATAGGTATGTTGTTTTTCTTTAATTGTGAAAAATGTGGACATCTTGAAATATAATACCATGAAGGAAATGAGATAGAAAAACTAATTGAAAATGAAGACAATTATGAAGAAGAATTGATTAGTGCTTTAGATGAACTAAGAGAAGAAAACAAGTCACTCAAGAAAGAATTGGTGAAACAAAAGGAAAGTGTTCACATTTTTTAATAAGCCAACAGGTCATCAAGAACTTAAGAACTCAACTAGAAGAAGCCAAAAATATTGAAGAAAATCTTGAATATCAAAAGAATTATTTGGAAGCCGACATAGAAGCACAGAAGGAAGAAGCAGAAATGAGAGAGAATATATTGACATATCATCTTAAGGAAAGAACTAATGACATAAACCATCTTGAGGCAGAGTTTTATCAAGAAGAGAAAGGATTTGAAGAAGAAATAATCACATTAAAAATTCACCTTGAAGAAGCAAAAAGAACAAAAGAAGTCATGAAGTCTCAGATAATGAAGAAAGAAGAAGAGGTTGAGAAGTTTGAAGAAGAAGTTGTCACATTGAGAAGTAAAATCATCAATATCAACAAGAATGTTGAAGAGATAGAAACATCCATATCAATTATAGAGAATGAAGAGAAGCACTCAAGGTTGCTAGAAAAGAAGAATGAAGAAAATAGAAAGAGTTATGCAGAAGTACTCAAAGGAAGGAATCATGGCCAACCAAAGTCTAAGAAAACTATTGAAGATACATCTTCAAGAAGATCGTTCAAGTTCAAGCCACAAAGAAGCTTAAATCATGATCATGATCAGTCAAGGCATAAATTTAGAAGGAATACACCACAAAGAAGATCAGTCAATCCTAGGTATGAAAATTTGTTTTATGGTCATTGTTTTTATTGTACTAATTTTGGACATAAGGTTGCAGATTGCAGGGATTATAAAATAAATGTTCAAACAAGAAGTGTCTATGTGGCCCCACATAACATTGAATGTTACAAATGTCATAACTATGGACACATATCCAATGATTGTAGAAGCATGATCGATACTTCCATGAAAGATAAAACTGATATCATATATAAGAAAGTATGGATAAGAAAACAAGAAGAACATGTGAACAAAGACCATGTACCAGATGATTTGAAAAGATCTTTTACACGACTATGGTTGAGTTATTTAGAATGTGTTAATAAACCAATTAGGAAACTGAATAAAGAGGAAGAATTATGAATGAAACATGGAAGCCATAAAGAAATATACAGATATGGAAATAAGCATGAAGAAACAACAAATTTGATAATGGAGTTCGACACAAAAGTGCCTACATCTTCGAGCCTTTGTCTTAGTGGGGGGGATTCTTTATTAATTATTCAATGCTTTAAAAGTACATAAAAATTACATAAGATGGACTTCATATTTATCTCATTGTGTTCTTCTTGACCTAAAAAATCCAATGCAACTGACGACACTGAAAAAGGCCGAGTATAGCCTCCGGAAATGGCCTCCAAAGTTCTCCTAATTCGTTGGTTTTCTCTGCATAAATGTCATTGTTTCTGCATAAAAAATATAACTCTGGCCTGTGGCTAGATGGATAAACCTTTTGGTTAATAAATAAATGGTCCAGGTATCAAATCCCAATTAGACCCAATTTGTGGCACAAAATTTGGGTTTGTTTCCATAAAATATGGTTTAAAATCCATATAATATTATTTTATGGATTAAAATAGTGTGGCACACCCTTTTTATGGTATAACCATACAATATGGTTAAAAGTAAAAACTATAATTCATACATGGTGGAATAAACTTTGGATAGGCGTAACACTTGTAAACCATATGATATATGGTTACAATGAACCACATTACAATGTATTGGCACGAATTTAAAATGGGTTTGAAAATATGGTAAATCTTACCCAAACCATTTTCAATGGATTCGATCCACCTTTAATGGCTTATATCCAAAATATGTTTAATAATCCCCATTTCCCTTTAGTGGAATTATCCATTAGGCCTAATGGTTAAGAACATGTGTTTCCTCGTAAGAGGTAACAAGCTCAAATCCAGAGGGGGGTAGGGTATGTATACCTCCGTAGACTTTACCATTCAAATCGTTGGGCAGAGGGGGGTCCCTTGTCCCACAAACAAGGGGGTCTCATACACCAATTTGGTGTGACTTGGCCGTGACCTTAAAAATAGATTATTATTATTATTATGACCACAATATATATAGTTTTAAAAATAACCATATATATTGTAATATATAATTCCTCTAAAATTTAATAACTTGTCATATCTTACCAATCCCAACATGCCACGTGTTGCCATGAGATTGGCCCATGTGGAAACCGGTCAACTATCAAGTGTCCACACAAAACTCTGCCACTTGTCACCTATGAAACTTGCCATTTGTCAATTATGCACTTTTCCACGTCACCTTGTTCATGCCATGTGTCATATCTAGAAATTGCCACGTGTCCTTTGACCAGTTGACCTTTTACCTTTTTGACCCAAACATTAGATTGTGATAAATTTTGCATACGGACTCTGTTTTTTTATCTTTTTGTGCCGTCAGAAATCTTATGACGAGAAATTCATGATCACGTTGTTTTCTTGAACATTTGAGAACTTTGATTTTTGATCTTTTCAAGATCCATTTGGATCACACCTCCCCACTAAAAAAAAATTAATACTTGCTATATATTACCAATCCCAACATGACACATGTTGCAATGGGATTGGACCATGTGGAAACTAGTCAGTTGTCAAGTGGCCATGTAGAAGTCTTCCACTTGTCACCTATGCAACCTGCCATGTGTCAATTATGCACTTTTCCACGTCACCATGTTCATGCCATATGTCATATCCATAATTTTCCACGTGTCCTTTGACCAGTTGACTTTTTATCTGTGTGACAAAAACTTTAGATTGAGATAATTTTTTCATACGGACTCCATTTTTAGATCCATTTGCATCACCGAAAATCTTACGATGAGCACTTCATGATCATGTTATTTTCTTGAACATTTGAGAACTTTGATTTTTGAACCTTTCAAGATCCATTTGGATCACACCTTCCCACTAAAGGACCTTTTGGTCCCCAAAGGTTTATTGAACAATCATCAAGATCAAGATAGGCCACCCAGTTTCTCCTCTGTCTTTGAACTTTGTCCTATGCACCTGTCTCATCAAGATCAACTGTAACACAATCATGAAAACTGACAACATTTTGTTAGCCGTTTGAACCATGTCACATCTTACTGAAGCCACTATCATCCTATTGATGGGTCTTATATCCATGATTCAATAGTAGGAACCAAACACGCCACCAAGGCCCAATTAGAATCTTCAGCGTTTAATACTAGAATGTTTCTCTAGATCTTGCGATCCGACCAATTTATCGATGGGATTTATGTTTTCTTGTGAAGGCTCTTCCTTTAGTTTGCACTATCTATTTTTGTATTTTCTCTTGGGTGGGACCGATATGCGATGTAATCCAGTATAAACCAACTTGGTAACAAACATAATTAAGTTCTAACTACTAGGGAAGAGGCTGAACTTCAGATAACCCATTGCTCAAGCATGCGGACAATGATTATACACCATAGGACTAGTACTAATACATTAACCATGTGAGCATCCAATTACTGTCTGAGAAACTAATTATCATAAAGAAAACACATATGCAATAAGATAATGGCAAGAAAACTAATTCATCTACCATAATCATTCATCACACGATAACACCATGATTTATCTTCATCATTAAAGTAAAGAACAACAAAATATTTCACCAGATAACTTGACAATATATTAAATAACTCTTTCTCATTACAACATCATTCATGAAACGAGATAGGAAATAGTTCTTCTCCACATCCAATCACATGCATTTGATGAAAATAACTTATCTCTGGTCTAGAAGGACTTCTCAATTCATAGCAGCTTAAAAATAATTCTTAACAACCAGAAAGAAAGAGTTCTTGCAACAACCATAGACCCTTAACTAATTGGTCGATGTCTTTATTTATAATGTAAAATTCAACTGAAAATAATGGCTAAGTGCAGTTTAAGAAAAACAAAATTTTCCACGTGGCGTCATCTTCTAACAGTTTCTTTAACAATCAACTCGAGATATCACTTGAAAGGGTGACTTATATCATACTCATACCAACTGATAAACAACTCTTCGCAAGTTTGGGCCCATGGAAATCTGTGTTGTTCCATTGGAGCCGCGTGAATTCCTCTAATGTCCATCACATGAATTCGGTATTTCACCAGACTAGTGTTTAACTATTGTAGCACAGCTTGAGCTCTAATCAGGTGCTCCATAAATCATTGCACTTGCCTCGGCACTGTGTCGGTCATCTTCATGAACTCTTCGGCCCATAGTGAATCTTGCTTGGTATGCGACTTGACTATGTCACACAAGTCGACAAAGTTTTCGGTGGAGACGAACTTGGGAAGTCCTATGTCCTTTACTTCTTTGTTTATTTTACCCCAATATTTCTTGCACCTGGCCCACTATTCTTGAATTTATCAGTGTGAGTCCTAAGACATATTAACCCAATACTTGGTTGATCGCTTCATGCGATTAAGACTGCTCTTTCCTAACATCTGGATGCCATGTTCTTCTTTGTCTCGACCCTGCTAGACTACAACAATGTATTCGAGTCTTTCTATGGCTTGCTACACCCTTTCCTACCACTGCTCCATATCTTTGCATGTTTTGAGTGCCATGAGAGTGTCCTCCTGGAGCTTAGATATCCTCGATGTAAAAAGGTGCCTCTCTTTTGTGAATTGGTCGTAAGCTTCTTCGAACTCACTTCTCAGATATACTGCGGTCTCAGTGGCTCCCTGATAGGACTCATCCAGGTGGCATAAATGTTCTATTTCCTTCAGGGTGGTGGAAAACTCCTTTTCGTCTTATTTGGATTTGTCCAACGTGCTGTCCGATATCGCCATTCCTATGTCGAGTAGCTCCGACGTCCGGGCACCTTCTGTATTTATCAAATTCTCCTCTGTAGTGATGAGGATGGAGCGATCCAACATGATCCTCCTTTTATTTTTGGTTCTTTGGACGATGTGTTTTCTCTTTCAATCATAGGAGATAGCATAGATTTTGGCTACCTCGTCTACCGGATCAGGTATCTCTTGATCACCCCACGTGAGTGTGTTTCCCAGATTACCGGTAGTGTATACTTGTTGAAGGTTGGGTTCCCAAACTTTCTCATTGTGTTCTGACTTCCCCAGAATCTACCTATAACTTGTCGGGGATCTGAGTATCAAGCGGAATAGAGGTGTTGGGAAAAGACTCAATAGTTACTTGTTCATTGGTCATTGAATCACCGATTTCCTTTTGCGGGGATCCTTCCTTTGGCTCATCCGATTTGGTCTTGTCCTTCATATTGTCTAATCTGGTCTTTGATGCATCAGGTCCCTTCGTTTAGAGGCCACTTTTGGATTTTGTTTCTGTTTGTGGACCTCCTGGGTTTGGACCCTGAGATCAGGAGAAGAAGTCTTCATCGGTTCCTTTTCCTCTTGTACATGCATAGGACTCCCTAGAGATGCCTCCGGGCTCTCATCATCATTATATACATTTATAAACTCACTCAAAGGGTTAGGTTCTCTTGTTTCAACTGATACCCAGGTCATCTTTGGTTGAGTCATCACACCTGTCGGCGAATTGTCCGATGGCATTATTGATTCAGGGTCATTTGACCCATTGATGTTACCAAGGTTTATGAAATTGGGATCACTTAGATCCATTGGGATTTCTTCTAGGATTTCAGTCGGGAGTGTGGGAAACCTAATGAGATCTGGCTTATCCTGCAGCTAACTCATCATTTGTTGGGCCTATTGATACATGAGTGCCCCTATTCCCACCACATTCTAAGCCTTAGAGAGATCCCTATCCTGCACTGGGGTTACCTGGGAAATCTTTGTTGTTTTGGTGGCTTCCTAGGGATCTTCCACCGCTTCGACTGGTCCAGATTATATACTTTCTCCCCTAGCCCTGAGGATATATTGAGCCTATTGTTCCAAGGTGTTTGTTTGTTCTTCCCAGCTCATGGCCTTGAACCTGGTTTCTTTAGGGTCAACCATCCTTGCCACCATCTCATCCTAATCTTGATCATTTTCGGTGAAGACCTCATCCTCAAATCGGTCATTGTTATAGGGCCAATAAGATGATACCTGTGATGCATGCTTCAGGATGAGACCCTTGGTATCATGCTCATATAGATACCAATGGCCTACTTTTGATACAACCTTTTTGGTTGCATCCGACAGCCTTCGGCACTCTTTCTTAAACAATAAAGAATAAATGTGTGCGATGAACCGGTCAGACATGAGAGAATAGGATTTCTTGTACCTGTTCTCCCACAAGATGCCTAAATAGACATGGATCGGGATCTCGGAGGCATGCCAACTCAAGTTCATTCTAGAAAAGACGTTCTTGGTGCAGATAACATACAATAGGTAAGAAGCCATGTAGAAGGAAGGGGTTTCTCCCTCTTTCGGCGTCTGAGCTTGTCATATGCAAGTGCTCAGTTTTTTGGATATGATTGCACCTTAGTTAAAACCTATTCCATAAATGGCTACAGTATAAGACAGAGGCATCCAAGCCTCTGAAAACTTGGTGCAGTCTTTCTCCCCATGAAAACAGAAGAGGAGGGCCATTAGATAGATGTAATGCTTTCTTAGGTTGGTTGTCGAGTACCAGCCAGAGGTTCGATTGGTGAAATTTTTATCCTCTCTCTACCAGGAATCCATATTCTTGTCGGTGTCATGTTTCTCATAGAAACTCAAAACAAAATCAATGTTCAATCGTTCCTCCAGCTCCCTGATCTTGTAGAAATTTTGAACTTCCAGTGGGAGGAAAACCCCAACGCATTTTCCATTGTCCTCGTTAGTTAAACACCTTTGTGCATCAGTGTGATCAATAAGCCATTTCAAGAGTTTGATGCAGGGGAATATCGGAGTCCTGATCGCCACCATGTGGACATTCGGGAGAACTTCATCGTCGAGTCTTCTCGTATCAGGATCATTGTGTGGGGTATATTTGGGGAGTTTCTTCCACTTGATTTTCTTAAAACATTCTTCCCAGCGCATAAATATTATCTTGGTCCCAATGTTCACCTCTATGTCTCCAAAGGATGGGGGATGGAAACAAGCCTTCTTGGTGGTGGTCTTGATGATGGGTACCGACATTGGAGAAAATTCCAATTGCCTTGCAACTGCTGGGGAGGAATCTTCTCCCACCTCTGGTTCTTGTAGCTTTGGCGCTCTTGGAGATTTCCTGGTGGTGGGTTTCTTCAGAGACATTGTTCCTGCAACTAAAAGCGATCCTTTAGGCATGTGTACAGAGTAACGTTGGATGAAAACATATGAAATGAAGCGTAAAACATCCATAAGTCGGTACATACCTATAACGCTTACTAAAATTGTTGTTTAATACTCATTGGACCTTGGAATATTTCTCTGGATCGCTCGTCTTTCTCCTATGGGTGCTTTGAAATTCTTTGCGCATAGAATAAGCTTGTTCACAATGAATCAAAAGAATATAATGAGAGACATCCTACCAGTCGTATCAACCATTTAATATGAGTAATGGATGAAATTTAAAACAACCTACCGCCAAATCTCTACAAATAAATTCTACGTGGGTTGATGGCGGATGCATAGAGGGAGATGCATTGTATGGGCATGCTCAAACGGTCCTTTTGATTTGTGCATGAATTAGCAACTAATAGGTGATCCTAGAATTAATTAACCTTTTAAATGTGTCGTATCTACCGTATCTTAGAGCTAAAATGTCCCATCACATTTCATTTCGCAGTGGACAGATTGGGAATCAACGATATCCTTATGTATGTTTCCATTGGTATCCTCCTGTGAAAACGTTTCAACGCCAATGGGTTTCGTCGCACGATGCTGATGTTGCAAAACTGGTTCAAGGTGAAACATGGATCTCGGGAGCTAGCAACAACTTCAGGGAAAATTCGATCATAAGTCTAGTCCCTCAGGCAAAGATAGATTGCAATAGAGGACAGGTAGTTTGACCATACATCTTAGTTGGAGTTGGGTCAGAGAATGCATGTGTTAAAATACGCCTGGGAATGTCGATGCCGAAATTTATCGAGGATAGATGATCGAAGATAGTTCAAAATCATAGTTTCTTTGCGGTTTATCATCTTCGTAACTCCCCAATGCCAAAAATGTTTTGGAAGTCGGCGATTGGTGATATCATCCCTTTACTCACGTGACACTTATTCTTTTCGTTTCTTACTGACACCAATGGGGATCGGTCGTTGAAAATATTCTTGCATGACACCTGTCGCATAATAAAACTCATGTCTGTTGATGTGGATGAAGATCGGGGCTCGGCTACTTTGGTCCCCTTCAACATTTTTTTTCACCTCTAATTCTTCCCGATGTCGAATTTCTTAAGTGCATTTGGGGAAAAGTTTCGACTGACGATTATTTAAGTAAATGCTAGTCTTTTTTTAAGTTATGATGATTTTCACATGCGCAATACGAATTTAGAAGAATTCAAATGAAAAACAAAATGATAAGCAAAGGCAACAATTTTCATACTGAAGTGGAAATCAAACAGTGCAAAAGATCAAGTGGCACCCAAAAAGGAAAAATTTTGCATAGGCTTTTTAGGGTGTGTTGAGTGCTCAACAAATGGAGACTTGTTGGGTGAAAAAAAAATCTCTACTCCTCCTTTAAGGCTCGACTGATGCAGAAGCTGATGGAAAATTTTAACTGGTTTTAAATCAGAACCTCTTTTACCTTTGCATTCAAAATTATTCAGCTAATGATTCCTCCTTTGTTTGTTGTAATCCTGACTCGTGCCCCTTTTTACAAAATTCTAGCAAAGTATTCACTGGCATGAAGCCTTTAGTTTCCTCCACTCACTTTCTTTGGTGTCGCTCCGGTGCCACCGAGCGTCCATAGCCCTGGCAGAGTCACCCTGACATCATAGACCTTGCTCCACTGCCAGCAAGCGTCCATAGCCCCAATGAACATATATGCATACCCTCTCCTACTTTTCACTCTTTTGATCATATTAATTTTATTTCAGCATGATACTCTGAGCGAGTGGGAGAGGATGATGTCTGTTTATTTTGCAAGGTGAGATGATTATGGTGGATCCTTTTCTATATTTGTCTTATGGGCTCATGTAGTCCTTTCTAAATTTCCTTCTTTCCCTTAAGGTCTTACCAAACCACCGAGCATATGCCTCTGACATTTCTCTGAAGTTGTTCATTTGCATAAGTTAGATAGAGGACTCCTCAGAGAAACCACAAGTTCCCAAATGCTTCTTGTGTTTGTAAGTCAGTGATGAGTTAGGAACAGAGTTGGATATGTCACATGATTTAAGGTAAACCATTTCCTCTCTTAACACAACCTTAAAAAACTTAGAAATCTAGAAAGAAAAGAAAACAAAAAAAAATGCATTTCACAATCGTGAAAACACTCAAACAAAACATAAAACACATATTATTTTTTTTTGTTATTGGAAATAATGTTTTATGGCTTGGCCATTCACTAGGAGGGAATCATGTTCCACCCTCAAATTCTGCAACTAATAAGTTCTTGCCCCAATCTTCTCAACCACCTGGAAAGGTCCAAGCCACAGATTCTGAAACTTAGAATGCTTACCTTTTGGTTCATTTTCTCTGACCCACTTTAGGACTAAGTCTCCTACTTGAAATTTATTCTCTTTAGCCTTATGCTTATCAAAACATCTTTTCACTATCTGTTGGTGAGATAGGAATTTTGAATTAGCCTTTTCTCTCTCTTCTTCCAGCATGAGTAGAGTGCCAATTCTTTTTTGTATGGATGACAAAGGTTCCTCGCTGGAATCTTGGGCTAGTTGAAGAGATGGAAGATAGAGCCCATTTGGGAGGATGGATTCTTTCTCGTAAACCAAAAAGTACGAGGAATTTCCTATAGATTCCTTAGGTGTGAACCTATCGGCCCATAGAGCATTATGGAATAGATTATGCCAATTTCTTTGGTTATATGCAACCGTCTTCTTTAATATCCTTACTAGGTTCTTGTTAGTTGATTCTACCACCCTGTTTCCCTGTGGATAATAATTTGCATAGTACCTAATTATGATTCCTTTGTCCAGAGAAAAATCCATCAATAGGGTGGAAGAAAAATAATATGCATTATCAAAGACCAAGAAAAAAGGGACACCAAACCTTGTGATTAGTTGTTGTTCTATGAATTGGATTACCACCTTCTTGTTTACATGAGTCAGAGGGATGGCCTCTACCCATTTCGTGAAGTAATCAGTGGCGGTAATAATGTACTTGTGTTGTTTCAAAGAACTGGGTGTAATTTCTCCTATGATACCCAACCCCCATTGCTCAAAAGGCCTAGAGACAGTCACTGGTTGGAGTAAAACTGTTTCTCTCTTCTCCTTCCCAACATTCATTTGACAAGTTTTACAGTTTCTATCATAGGTGTGAGCGTCTTTGAAAAAGGTGGGATAATAATAGCCAACTCTCAGTATCTTATGGGCGATGGTGTTTCCTGGGAAATTTCCACCATCAGGGCCATCATGGACTCTTTTAGATCCTTGTCTACATCTTCATGCTCAAGACATATTAATAGTACCCCATCATAATTAATCCAGAAGAGTACCGAACTTATAAGGCGATATTGTGCATATTTTAACTTGAGATCTCTCCTTTCCCTAGGGTTGAAATTTTCTAGACAAGTCCCATGGTGTAGGAGATAAGTTAAATTATTATATCAACACTCTTTTCCTAGGGAGATATATGATACTTTGCCACACCATAGTGCCATGTCATTCTCCCATCTGGAATCTTCATTAACTTGGTCTTGGGCTTCAGCTGCAAGTTTGCATAACCCTTGCCCTTTTACTAGTTTGGTAGGTTTTATATGTAGATCAAATTCTTGGACCACTGTCATCTAGTTCCCTCTTCTTTCCCCCCTCTCCTGTTGAGTGAACAAGGACTGAACTGCTAGATGTGGCATAATTACCTTGGTTTGGTTCTTGAGGATGTAAGACCTAAAGTGTTTTACTATTTTATACCACATAGGCCTGTTTATCTATAGCAGGATAATTAAGCTTAGCTCCTTGGATATTACTTCTCATGAACAACACTGGGGACTCATTGTTTTCATCATCCTTCTGAGTCAATACCATATCTAATGATTGGTTAGAGGCGAAAGTATAGAGGAAGAAATCTCTATTGAAATCGGGACTTTGTAACATCAGGGCTCGAGATATAGAAGTTTTGATGTTGCTGAAAGAACTCTTTCATTCATCATCCCACTTAAATTTGACGTATTTGCGAATCATCTTTTGTAAGGGTTTGATAGTTTCCGCGAAATCAGGAGGGAATTTCCTCACAAAATTGATTTGTCCGAAAAAGGATTGCATAGTCTTGTTGTTGTGAGGAAATATGAGTTGAGCTATGGATTTAATCCTTTATGGGTCTATGTGAATGCCTGATTGAGATATAATGTGACCTAACATCTTACCCTCCTCGACACAGAATATAGTTTTCTAAGGGTTTAAGGATATACCATATTTACTAAACCTTTCAAAAATCTAAGTTAAGTGTTGGATGTGCTTTTCTCTGTTCTTTGCATACACAGTTATGTCATCTAGATACACTACCACATAATTGTTGATTAGTCCCCAATATTCTACGTCCATGGCCCTTTGGAAAGTCTCTCCTTCATTAATTAACCCAAAAGGAATGCATTTATAAGCGAAGTTTCCCCATTTAGTTCAGAAGGTAGTTTTCAAATGACCTTCATCTGAGACCAAAACTTGGTTGTAACCTAAGAAACCGTCCAGTAGAGAGAAAATCTCTGAGCCAGACAAGTTCTATAGGAGTTGCTCCATTGGTAGGACTGGTTAATTGTCCTTGTTAAGGTCCTAACCTGCACATAGGTAGATCAATGTATTCAGATGTAATAAAGGTCAATATTAATAAGGCCTTTCAATAAAATAGAATAAGGCGGATGTAAGAAGACCTAATAGAAGCTTCCGCTTCTAGAAGGATCTTCCTCTAGATGCTTCTCTTAATAGACATATTTAGTATAAATAAGGGGCGAGGGTATGAGAACCCTAGCTTGGAGACTATTGTAATAGAGTGTTGCTCGACTAGAGGTTGCCCCCTCGAAGAGGCTTGTGAACATTGCTTTCTGAATCAAAGTGATTTTTCTATTGCTATTTCATATATCATTTCTGTGTATGTTGAAGATTATGCTGGATATTTTACTGTTATTCTGTCATTTCTAGAATTTTATTTCTGTTCTGCATATTTTATATATCTGGTATCTTGCAAGTGGTATCAGAGCACTTTCCTTGGCAGAGATTGTGGGTATTTTTTTTTAGGGTAGAGACGTATTCCGACGTCTTTAAGCCACAGAGATCTGTCGTTACACGCATAAACCTGTGGTTGAGGGATTCATACACATAGGAAATACAAGTGGTTCTTAAGCACACATCTGTTGGCCACCCTTGTAACCCCTGTTGGTACCCCTTCGAGTGGTATCGCATCAGACAACACCTGTGTACAAAGCGACCTAGATTTCCTGAATCCCTCTTTAGATAAACCTATCGGCCGTCAGAATGCTATAGTGTCACCGAGAACAACACTCGGGAAGATATTCTCTAGTACCTGGGTAGTCGGGTAGTACGGCTAAGGGTACGGTCTATCCTCCTTAGTTAGTGCCCTGAGATATTGGGTTGAGTACTGCTGTTGGACCCCGCACGTATATTAGAGAGATATAGCATAGGGCAAACCCTTGTCTGTAGAACCCTTGAATACCTAACCCTTGGGGAACATAAACAGCAACATAAACAAATTAAACTGGCGAGATCTATTGACGTGCATCTGTGTTTGGGTTGCTAAGTAAATACTCTCTGGTTCAGAATTTGGGGATTTCAGCACTGCATCATTCTTCAGACCAAAGTATAACCCTACAGCTGTAAAATAAAAATAAAAATAAAATAAAAATAAAAATAAAAAAAAGTCTGGAATTTTTTTCACCATTGTTTGAGACCTATTCCATTAGATTTATCTCTTCTCCCTTATCACATTCATCCATATCATTTTTCTGCAAAAATTTTTTACCCCGCCCACTGCCTTTTCAGTTCACCCATCCTCATGGCCCATACTCGTAGCCAAGAACTAGAGTCTTGCTTCAACACCTTTCAATCTGGTCTCCTCGAGATCCAACAAGAAGTTCAACAACTCAGTGCTACTATTTCCTCCCGTGATTCCTCCATAAATGCATCCGTAAATGTAGTCGTGCAGCCCACAATGGCGGAAGTCAAACACGAACTGACCACCCAGCTTGAATCTGTCTTTGCATCACTCTGCACCAAACTCAAGATCCCTACCGATGACTCTTTTCCTGATGCACATAAAAAGACTAAAGGTGAAACTTCTTCCCATTCCTTTCAACCCCATCACTTTCAAAGGGACATACGCCTTCCGCGAGTGGATGTAACCAAATTTGATGTCTCGGACCCCACTAGTTGGGTCACCCAAATGGAGCATTACTTCTCTCTCTACAACATTACATATGACTTGGCCAAACTCCGGTATGGTGTTCTCCATCTAGATCAAGAACACTGGAAATGGTGGCAATGGAGAAAAACTTCCCATCAAGGGTATATTGCTTGGACCCAATTTGTTGCTGAGCTTTATGAACGCTTTGACACTGACACCAATCATTTGGGCCATTTGACAAAATTGAAGCAATCAGGCACAGTAGAAGACTTCATATCTGCATTTGAACATTTGGCTTTTCGAACAGAGGGCATGATTGATGCTTTCTTTCGAGAGTGTTTTATCAGTGGCCTCAAGGAGGAGATTCGGGCCCATGTCCTCATGGCTCGACCTAAGACTTGGGTGGAGGCTACCAAAAAATATTAATAAGCACAACAAATTGTTTCCTCTCAAAACCATAAGCCTTCCTTTATCCCTCGCCCTAAACTAGTAAACCCCACTACTCCCTCCGCCCCATTAAAAATCAAAAAATTGACCAGGGATGAAATGGTTGAATGCCAACTCAAAGGCCTCTGTTATAATTGTGATGAAAAATATTTCCCAGGCCACAAATGTAAGGAACAAAATCTCTTTATGTCCATCTCTGAGGATATTCAGGAAGAAGATATTGACACTCCCCCTATGCCCGAGTCACCAGAAATCTATGACATAAACCCTCCCTCCGACCCTCCTGAAGTGGAACCGATCATTTCCCTCAATGTTCTCACCGGCTTCTCTGCCCCCCAAACCCTCAATTTAATCGGTTAAATCAATCACCAAAAGGTCATCATTATGGTTTATAGTGGCAGCACCCACAATTTTATTCATCGCCGCATTGCCCAAGAAACCCATTGCTACATCCATGTTGTCAACAATTTCCAAATCATGATTGCCGATGGTGGTTCTATGAAATGTGGCGGGCACTGTGAAAATGTGCATCTCCAAATAGGTGACTACCACCTCAAATCCCATATGTTTCCTATTGACATGGGTGGTTGCGACATTGTGTTGGGTGCAAACTGGCTAAGAACTTTGGGTCCCATTCTCATGGATTTTCAGAACTTAACCATGCAATTTGACCAAGGAGGCCACCAATATAAATTTCAAGGCATCACTACTGGTTCACCTGAGGTCATCAGTTCTCATCGCATGGAAAAAATACTCAAAAAAGGTCATTCTGGTGTGATTTCCCAACTCCATGCCATACAAGCCACAAAGACCCCACCAGTGCCCCAAGACCTCCAAGCCCTCCTTTCTAAACATCAAACCGTATTTTCCACTCGCCAAGGAATCCCTCCCTCCCACAGTGTCCATGATCATTCCATTCCCCTTGTCCCAGGAAGCCTTCCCCCCAATATACGTCCATATCGCCACCCCTTTGCACAAAAAAATGAAATTGAAAAAATGGTCCAGGAACTCCTTCTTGTCAGAGTCATTCGTCCTAGTATGAGCCCTTACTCCTCTCCGGTCGTCATGGTACTAAAGAAAGAAGGTTCTTGGAGAATGTGTCCGGACTTCCGTCCTCTCAACAAACTAACCATCAAAGACAAATTTCCCATTCATGTCATTGATGACCTCCCAGATGAATTGAGTGGCACCCAATTCTTTACCAAACTTGATCTTCAGTCGGGCTATCACCAGATATGTATGAAAGAGGTTGACATTCCCAAGACAGCCTTTCGCACTCATGAGGGCCACTATGAGTTTTTGGTCATGCCCTTTGGTTTGTGTAATACCCCCTCCACCTTCCAGAGCCTCATGAACCATGTCTTCCTCCCTTTTCTTCATCATTTTGTCTTAGTTTTCTTTGATGATATCCTCATATATAGAAAAACCTGGACAGACCATCTTACTCATGTGGATCAAGTTCTCCACCTACTCTCTCAGCACCATCTTTTCCTGAAACAGTCCAAATGTGCTTTTGCTGCCTCAGAAGTAGAATACTTGGGTCATCTAGTGGGAAAGGATGGTGTCAGGGTGGACCCGAAAAATATTGAAGCTATGCAAGACTGGCCGCACCCAAAGACTCTCAAAAGATTGCGTGTATTTTTGGGCCTCACAGGGTATTATCGCAAGTTCGTTAAGAACTATGGAAAGATTGCAGCACCTCTCACGACTCTCCTAAAAAAGAACTCTTTCGCTTGGACTCCAGCAGTTGCTCAAGATTTTCAAACCTTGAAGACGACCATGTGCACCACTCCGGTTCTGGCCCTTCCCGACTTCACAAAGACCTTTGTGTTGGAATGTGACACCTCAAGGAAAGGAATTGGCGTTGTCCTTATGCAAGAGGGTCGACCTTTGGCCTTCACTAGCAAGCAACTGTCTGAAACGAATCTGGGCAAACCCATTTATCAAAAAGAAATGTTGGCGATTCTGCATGCCATTGAGTTGTGGTTTCCATATCTCTTGGGGAAATGCTTCCAAATTAAGACAGACCATCAAAGCCTCAAGTACTTTCTAGAACAACGCATTTCCTCCAAGGAACAACAAAAATGGGTGACTAAGATCTTTGGATATGATTATGAGATCATTTACAAGAAGGGAAAAGACAATGTCGTGGCGGATGCACTGTCCTGGAAATATGAAGACGAAGGATCCTTTTTTTCTCTTTCCTTCATTGTACCCAATTGGCTCCAAGCTGTGCGCCAGGAATGGTTTCAAGATCCCAAAAGTTTGCATCTGATCCAGCAACTGAAGAACAAGGCTTCGGCTCCCCTAGGGTACTCTTGGCTCCAGGATGAGCTTCGATACAAAGGTCACTTGTATTTAAGTAAACAATCCAAGCTCAAATCCACGGTGCTTTCTGAGCTTCATGCTACACCCCCAACAGGGCACTCAGGGTTCACCAAAACATATGACCGAGTCAAACATTCTTTTTTTGGGGATGGTATGAAATAGGACATCTGTAAGTTTGTCACTGAATGTGAGGTGTGTCAATGCAACAAGGGAGAAATAGTCAAATCTCCAGGCACCCTCCAACCGCTTCTGATTCCCCCTGCTGTTTGGAAGGATATCTCTATGGAATTTATTACAGGCTTACCCAAATCAGGGAATAAATCAGTCATAATGGTGGTGGTGGATCACCTTTCCAAGTATGCTCATTTTTGCGCTCTTCCCCACCCATTTACTACATCCACAGTGGCTCAAATTTTCATGGACCAGGTCTTCAAGATGCATGGCATGCCACACTCTATTGTTTCCGATCGAGACCCAACTTTCACATGCAATTTTTGGAAAGAATTGTTTAAGCTACAAGGCACACAATTGCATCTCAGCTCAGCTTATCATCCCCAAATGGATGGTCAAATAGAAGTTGTCAACAAGTGTTTGGAAACATATCTGAGGTGCTTTTCCTCTGAAAAAAAACACCAGTGGGCTCAATGGTTACCCCTCGCCGAATGGTGGTACAACACTACATACCATACAGCCACTCACATGACTCCTTTTGAAGAATTATATGGATAGAAGCCACCTTCAGTTCTCTCATACTTACCGGGTACCTCGAAGGTCCAGGCGGTTGACCAAACACTTACAGTCCAAGAGGATATCCTTCATACCCTTAAAGAGAACTTGGTCATGGCACAGAATAGAATGAAGTAGCAAGCAGATCAAGGTCGCTTTGAACGTCAATTTGCAGAAGGGGATCAGGTGTTTCTAAGACTACAACCATATAAGAAAACTTCCCTCAAGGTCGAGCATTGTCAGAAGCTATCACCCAAATTCTATGGCCCTTACACAGTTCTCAAGCGGGTGGGACAAGTCGCATATCAATTAGCTCTGCCTAATCAGTCGAAGCTACATCCTGTTTTTCATGTTTCATGCTTGAAGAAGGTGATTAGAACCAGGTGCCAAATTCAAACCAACCTTCCAGAGTTAGCTAAAGAAGGATCCATTTGGCTACAGCCAGAAGCAATTTTGGACCAGTGTGAGTGTCGCCTGCGTCATAGAACCATCAACGAAGTGCTAGTACAATGGAAATATATGACTCCAGCAGATGCCACTTGGGAACCAACTACCATTCTGCAGCAGTTTCCACATCTCAAGCCTTGAGGACAAGGTTGTTTTTAAGGGGGCAGACATGTTAAGGTCTTAACCTGCACATAGGTAGATCAATGTATTCGGATGTAATAAAGGTCAATATTAATAAGGACTTTCAATAAAATAGAATAAGGCAGATGTAAGAAGACCTAATAGAAGCTTCCACTTATAGAAGGATCTTCCTCTAGATGCTTCTCTTAATAGACATATTTAGTATAAATAAGGGGCGAGGGTATGAGAACCCTAGCTTGGAGGTTATTGTAAAAGAGCGAAGCTCGACTGGAGGTTGCCCCCTCGAAGAGGCTTGTGAACATTGATTTCTGAATCAAAGTGCTTTTTCTATTGCGATTTCGTATATCATTTCTGTGTATGGTGAATATTATGCTGGATATTTTACTGTTATTCTACAATTTCTAGCATTTTATTTATGTTCTGCATATTTTATATATCTAGTATCTTGCAGTCCTTTTCTAAAGCTCTATTGAGGTTCCTAAAATATATGCATAAGCGGATTTCCCCAGACTTTTTCCTCATCGAAACTAGATTTTCTACCTACACGGAATGCCTAACCTGGAAGATGACTTTGACATGTAAAAGTTTCTTCAATTCCTAATACATGAGAGGTTCTAGATATGGGTGATACTTTCAGAGCTTCTTTTGGAAGGGTTTCACTTCGGTTTTTAATGAGATAGTGTGTTGAATGATGCAAGTATCATACATTTTCAAATCTCGATAGGACCTTGCAAAGACATCTCGATAGCGTTTGAATAGTTTGAGATAAGCCTTTATTTTCTCCTTAGATATGGTCATACCGAGGTTTATATTATTTGGGTTTTCCAAGGCCCCTAGATTTACAGTTTCATGCAGAGGACGGGAGCTACCGGTCTTTGCATTTTTAGGCCCCTTAAATCACTCTTTCAGGTCAAACAGATTTCCCAAATTAGCTATCCCTTTTGGGATCATGTGAGACTTTGATTTATCAATAGGTTGACCTATCCAAGGATCGGTTTATGTTGATTTCTCTTGGAATACTTCATCATCAATAGCTAGATCTTTGAAATTGTCTTAGTTATTCAAGAAGTTTATGATTTGTTCATCTCCTTCAAAGACTTTCCAATTAGAAATGTTGTTAAGAACCGACGTTTTGTAGAGTATCTCCACAGTGAACCGGGAGGCTTCATAATCCTCTAGAGGCGACAACCTTGAAGCATATTTGGCCAGGGAATCAACAAGAATATTATTTTCTCTGGGAATCAAGGTGATATTGAAGGCTTCAAAATTCTTTATTAACCTATGCACTTCCTACTGATAATTCTTTAGGTGCGGGGAATTGGAATGTATAACATTCCTTACTTGTTTAATGATAATTTCAGAGTCTATGAAAACCTTCAATTCTTTGAGATTCAAGTCTATGGATTTCTTTAATCCTTGTACTAGAGATTCATATTTGACAGTGTTGTTCATACATTCAAATTCTAGCCTACGGGATAGGAATGAAATTTACCTTTAGGATCAATGAGGATGCACACTGCTCTTGACCCTTCTTGCGATTTAGATCCATCAAAATATAAGTTCCAACAGTGTGGGAAAGGTGTGTGGGATTCTCGTTCCCTATTACTTTCCTTCTTCTCTGCTGGTAGCTTCGAGATTTCCAATGTAGGTTCTTGGCAGAAGAGGGTTTCCTCTATTGGTATTGGTGATTTCTATTGAAACACCATCTCAGAGTTATGGGTAAGAGGGACATTGGATAAGAGAGGGAGAAATTTCCCAAAGTAGGAGTCGCAGGAATAATTGCCTAGCATAGGGAAATCTATTGATGAAGGTTCATTTAATGTTTCTAGGTTGGTGACAGTATGCTTGAGATACCTTTCCCTATCGATCCTGATCATATTCTTGTATCCCTTCAGTGGTAGCCAAAGGTGCACCCAATTTATACTGAAGTATCTGTTTGTATTCTCAGACCAATATTGACTTAGTAATAACCCATAGGCCTCTGGAATATCTACTACAATGATGTCAACTACTTGCAGAAACTTGGGAGGTGTCACTATTCTGATCATTACATCTTTGAGCTCCCCCATGACCTTGACCTAGGTTTTGTCTAGTTGTATTACATGTTTATCGCTCTTGAGAGGAACGACATTTAATTTGTTTCAAATAGACAAGGGCATAACATTGGAAGATTCTCCAGAATCTACCAAACAATTGTGGAGGTTTCTATTGAAGACTTCAAACATTAAGAGGAATGGTGGGATAAAAGGTTTTTCCTTTCTATCTTTTGAGCAGGTTTTCATAGTTGGTTTTCTCACCAGATCTGTGGGAGATAGATTTCTTTCATGACCATTTCCATTCGTAGGGTTTTCTTCCGAGTTCAAACCGTTTAATAGAAAGTCCTTCTGTTGAGGAATCCTGCATAGGCCCATAACTGATATATTAGCCTTTAACTTCTTCAAATCTTGAACTACGTTGTAATCTAGTTTGGGTAATTCTCAGGTATGGATGCTTATAGGATTTTTACTGGGAGAAAAAAGTTATTTCGGGTGATTGAGAGTTTTCTTACTCCTCGAAGTTTGGGTGGAAGTGGTATCTTTCGAGACAGGTGGACCTTTACTACATGTTTGTACCACAGAGACTTCTGTAGGTGGTTCTTGATACTCAAACAGGTCGTCGAAAGGCATGATCAGGTCATGATCCCATATCATCATGGTTGTGTCTTGTGGTGGATCAATCTCTTCCTGGTCAACAATATTCATAGTTGAAATGATGGGTTGTTTGGTCAGGGAGACTTCATCTAGAAATCAATTGGACATCAAATTCATGGCATGCACCCATTGAGGGAAGTCTCTTTTGGAGTGGTTTTCCTGGTGATAAGAACAGAAAGAATCATATGCTACATTTCATAGATCAATATTTAAGTTAGCTGGGAGAGGTTCAATTTCCTTGAACAATGGGTTCCTTTTAAAGAAAGGATTATAGGGCCTTTGGCCTTGGTTTCCCTCTCTTGCATTTTTCTTCATGTCTATGATCTCATTTTCTAATTTCTTAACCATGCGTTGTAGGTATTCTATGTCTCTATTACCCTTGTCGGGAGTATGTTCTGCTTGTTTCCCTAGGGATCTCATCAAAAGGAGTCCTCTCCTGGGAGGAGGTTGAACTTCTTTCTTAACTAGAATGACATGGCCTTCTTTACACCCTTTCATATGGAATTCTATCATTTTGGATTCTTCAAAAAATTTAGCTAGGGTTCACTTGGCAACCCTTTTTACAAACATAGAAATAGAAGTTGGGAGAGTGTTAGCATAAACTTCGATTTGCAATTCTTTATTTGGTTTTGCTCTGGGATGAAATTTGTTTAAGATGGTCATGAATATTTGATTGAAATATTTGACTCTTTCTTTTGAACTCATGGTGGCAATGAACAATTCAGCCATCAGAGATCTCGTAGTAGTTTCCTCTACAAATTTATCTAAAAAGTCTTTCTGGAACTTCGTCCAACTAGTTATGGATCCTACTAGCAGATTAAAATACCACGTGGAAAATGAATTCTCAAACGTATAAGGGAAAATACTACAAACTACATCTTCATGTTGGACATTCATAAGTCTCATCACAATTATGAACTTATTGATATGATCTTCAGGTAATCCTGAAGTTTCAGGGTTGAATTTATGAAGTAGCTTCTCCGGGTGTCGGGGAATATTATGCACTCGTCTCGGGATGGCCACGGCGTCTCTGACCAACCAAGGATGATTTTTCTGGGGTAGGTTTCCCCTTTTTTCATCATGGACATTGTTGTCTTCCATATCCTTAGACTCTGAGTTGAACTCCTCTTCTTCCGAAAAACCATCTGTCTCAGAGACGTCGTCGAATGGTGTTTCAGGGATAAGATTTATAGGGTATTTGATTTCAGTGATCACGAAATCTATTAGGTCTTCTACTGTGTGCACAAAATCTTCATCGGGAGTATTGACCACAAGTCTGATTATTTTTTTTCTTCGAGGAAGTATCAGAGCTAAGGGTAGAATATCGATTTGTCAGGCGTAGGTTCTTGTGATTCTTCTAAACTGATTTAATTCCTCATGAGGAAGAGCATAAGGTATATCAGGGAAAAAACATTCTTCCTCGGGATGGGGTGAGTTACTCGTTTCAGGAGTACTCAGTGTGTGTGGGCTATCTTGTGAATGACTATCCATGCATGTGGGTTGTTATGAATCTGTAGGTTGTTTGAAATACTATATAAAATCTACATTCAGTCATTCATTCTCAGGCCCTCATTCTAGCGCCAATTCTGTTGATGGGTCCTAGATCCCTGATTCAACAATAGGAACCAAACCTACCACCGAGGCCCAATTAGACTCTGCAATATTTAGTAGTGGAATGGTTCTCCAGATCTTGCAATCCGACCAATTTATTGATGGGCTTTATGTTTTCTTGTGAAGGCTCTTTTTGTACTAGTAGTTTGGACTATCTCTTTTTGTATTTTCTCTTGGGTGGGATAGATATGAGATGTAAGCTGGTATAAACCAACTTGGTAACAAACATAATTAAGTTCTAACTACAGGAGAAGAGGCTGAACTTGGGATAACCCGTTGCCCAAGCATGTAGACAATGATTCTACACCACAGGCCTAGTACTAATACATTAACCATGTGAGCATCCAATTATTGTCTGAGAAACTAATTATAAAAAAGAAAATACATATGCAATAAGAAAATGGAAAGAAAAATAATTCATCTACCATAATCATTCATCACACGATAACACCATTATTTATCTTCATCATTAAAGTAAAGAAAAACAAAATATTTCACCAGATAACTTGACAATAGATTAAATAACGCTTACTCATTACAACATCATTCATGAAACGAGATAGGAAATAGTTCTTCTCCATGTCCAATCACATGCATTTGATGAAAATAACTTGTCTCTGGTCCAGAAGGACTTATCAATTCATAGCAGCATCAAAATAATTCTTAACAACCAGAAAGAAATATTTCTTGCAACAACCATCGACCCTTAACTAATTGGTCGATGTCTTTATTTATAATGTAAAATTCAACTGAAAATAATGGCTAAGTGCACTTTAAGAAAAACAAAAATTTCCATGTGGCATCATCTTCTAACAGTTTCTTTAGCAGTCAACCCGAGATATCACTTGAAAGTGTGACTTCTCTCATAATCAAACCAACTGATAAACAACTCTTCTCAAGTATGGGCCCATGGAAATCTATGTTGTTCCATCGAAGCCGTGTGAATTCTTCTGATGTCCATCGCATGCGTCTGGTATTTCACCAAACTGGTGTTTAACTGTTGTAGCATAGTTCGAGCTCTAATTGGGTGCTCCATAAATCATTGCACTTGCCCCGACATTGTGTCAGTCATCTTTGTGAGAACTTTGGCCGATAGTGAATCCTTCTTGGTATGCGACTCAACTATGTTGCACAAGTCGACAAAGTTGTCAGGGGTGCTGAACTCGAGAAGTCTTATGTCCTTTACTGCTTTGTTGATTTTACCCCAATGTTTCTCGCACCTGGCCCATTTTTGTTGAATTTCTCGGTGTGAGTCTCGAGACATCTTAGCCCAATACTCAGTTGATCACTTCATGTGATTAAGACTTCTTTTTCCTAACATATGGATGCCATGTTCTTCTTTGTCTCATCCCTGCTGAATTGCATCAATTTATTCGAGTCTTTATACGGCTTGTTGCGCCCTTTCATACCACCGCTCCATATATTTGCATGTTGTGAGTTCCATGAGAGTTTCCTCCTCGAGCTTAGCTATCTTCACTATAAAAAGGTGTTTCTCTTTTGCGAATTGGTCGTAAGCTTCTTCGAAATTGTTTCTCAGATATACTACGGTCTAGGTGGCTCCCTAATAGTACTCAACCATGCGGCGTAAATGTTCTAGTTCCTTCAGGGTGGCGGCCAACTCCTTTTCATCTCATTTGGATCTATCCAGGGTGGCATCCGAGATTGCCATTCCCACACTGAGTAGCTCTGATGTCCAAGCATCTTCTGTGTTTATCAAATTCTCCTTCGTTGTGATGAGGATAGAGCAATCCAGCGTGATCCTTCTTTTCTTTTTGGTTCTTTGGACAATGTCTTTTCTCTTTCGATCGTAGGAGATGGCATAGATGTTAGCTACCTCATCTAACAACTCAAGTATCTGTTGATCACCCCACGTGAGTGTGTTTCCCAGATTACTGGTAGTGTATACTTATTGAAGGTCGGGTTCCTAAACTTCCTCGTTGTGTTCTGATTGCCCCAGAATCTACCTGTGACTTGTCAGGGATCTGAGAATCAAGCGTAATAGAGGCATTGGGAAAAGACTCGATACTTACTTGTTCATTGGCCATTGAATCGTTGATTTCCTTTTGCAGGGATCCTTCCTTTGGCTCATCTGATTCGGGCTTTTCCTTCGGATTGTCTGCTTCAATCTCTGACGTATCAGGTCCCTTCATTTTGAGGCCACTTTTGACTTTTTTTTCCCTTTGTGGGACTTCCTGGGTTTGGACCCTGAGATCAAGAGAAGGAGTCTTCACTAGTTCCTTTTCCTCTTGGACGTGCACAAGACTCCCTAGAGATGCCTTTGGGCTCTCATCATCACTATATACATTTATAAACTCACTCAAAGGGTTAGGTGCTTATTTTTCAATTGATACCCAACCCGTCTCTGGTTGAGTCATCACACCTGCCGGTGAATCATCTGGTGGCATTGTGGATTCAGGGTCATTTGAACGGTTTATGCTACCAAGGTTTATGAAATCGATTCCGCTTGGCTCTGTTAAGGTTTCTTCTGGGCTATCGGTCAGGAAACTGGGAAGCCTAATGAGCTCTAGGTTATCCCATATTCGATTCATCATCTGTTCATCCTGTTGATACATGAGTGCCCCTCTTCCCATCACATTCTAAGCCTCAGAGATATCCCTATCCTACAATGGGGTTACCTTGGAAATCTTTGTTGCTTCAGTGGCTTCCTAGGGAGATTCCACCGCTTTGATTCATCCGGATGCTATCCTTTCTCCCCTGGCCCTAAGGATCTCTTGAGCCAATTTTTCCAAGACCATTGTTTGTTCTTCCCAGCACATGGTCTTAAAACTAGTTTCTTTAAGGTCAACCATCCTTGCCACCACCTCATCCCTGTCTTGAGAATTTTTGGTGAAGACCTCATCCTCAAACTAGTCATGGGCATATGGCCAATAGGATGATACTTGTGATGCATGCTTCAGGACCAAACCCTTTGGATCGTTCTCATCTAGATACTAGTGGCCTACTTTTGATGCAACCTTTTTGGATGCATTCGACAGCCTTGGGTATTCTTTCTTGAACAAAAAGGAATAAATGCGTGTGATAAATTAGTCGCAGATGAGAGAATAGGATTTCTTATACCTGTTATCCCATAAGATGCCGAAATAGACATGGACTGGGAGATCAGAGGCGTTCCAGCTCAAGTTCATTCCGACAAAGAAATTCTTGGCGCAGATGATGTCCAGTAGGAAAGAATCCATGTAGAAGGAAGGAGTTTCTCCCTCTTTCGACATCTGATCTTGTCGTATGCAGGTGCTCAGCTGTTTGGAGATGATTTCACCCCAATTAAAACCTATTCCAAAAGTGGCTATGGTATAATCCAGAGGCATCCAAGCCTCCGAAAACCTGGCATAGACTTTCTCCCCATGCAATCGATAGAGGAGGGCCATTAGATAGATGTAAGGCTCTCTTAGGTTGGTCATTGGGTACCAGCCAGAGGTTCGATTGGTGAGAGTTTTATCCTCTCTCCACCAGGAAGCCATAATCTTGTTGGTGTCGTGTTTCTCATAAAAATTCAAAACAAAATCAGTGGTCAACTGTTCCTCCAGCTCCCTGAGCTTGTAGTAATTTTGAACTTCCACTCGGAGGAAAACCCCGATGCATCCACCATTTTCGTTGTTAATTAAACACCTTTCTGCATCAGTGTGATCAATAATCCATTTCAAGAGTTCGATGCAGGAGAATACCGAAGTCCTTCTCACCACCATGTGCAGATAAACCTTGTGGACATTCAGGAGAACTTCATCGTCGAGTCTTCTCGTATCAGGATCATTGTATGGGGTATATTCAGGGAGTTCCTCCCGCTTGACTTTCTTAAAACGTTCTTCACAACATGGGAATACTATCTTGGTCCCAATGTTCACCTCTGTGTCTCTAAAGGCTGGGGGTTGGACGAAAGCCTTCTTGGTGGTAGTCTTGATGACGGGCACCGGATTTGGAGAAAATTCCAATTGCCTTGAAACAGCTGGGGAGGAACCTTCTCCCACCTCTGGTTCTTGTAGATTTGGCACTCTTGGATATTTCATGGTGGTGGGTTTCTTCGTAGGCATTGTTCCTGCAACTGAAAATTATCCTTTAGGCATGTGTACAGAGTAATGTTGGATGAAAACATATGAAATGAAGCGTAAAACATCCATAAGCCAATACATACCTATAACGCTTGCTAAAATCGTTGTTTAATACTCATTGGTCCTTGGAATATTTCTCTGGATCGCTCATCTTGCTCCTATGGGTGCTTCGAACTTCTTTGCACATAGAATAAGCTTGTTCACAATGACTCAAAAGAATGTAACGAGAGATATCCTACCAGTTGTATCAACCAATTAATATGAGTAATGGATGAAATTCAAAACAACCTACCGTCGATTCTCTTCAAATAAATTCTACGTGGGTTGACAGCGGAGGCGTGGAGGGAGATGCATTGTATTGGCATTCTCAAACAATCCTTTTGATTTGCACATGAATTAGCAACTAATGTGCGATCCTGGAATAAATTAACGTTTTAAATGCATTGTATCTATCATATCTTATAGCTAAAATGTCCCATCACGTGGCATTTATCAGTGGATAGATCGGGAATCGGTGATATCCTTATGTATGTTTCCGTTGGTATCCTCCTGAGAAAAACTTCCAACGCCGACGGGTTTCGTCGCACGATGCTGATGTGGCAGAGATGGTTCAAGGTGCAACATGGATCTCGGGAGCCAGTAACGACTTCAAGGAAAAATTGATCGTAAGTCTAGTCACTCGGGCAACGACAGATGGCAACAGAGGAGAGGAAGTTTGACCATACATCTCAGTCGGAGTCGGGTCTTTCAACAAAAATCTTGTATTAAAATAAGCCTGATGATGCAGATGCCAGAAGTTATCAAGGACAGGCGATCATAGATAGTTCAAATGCGTAGTTTCATTTCAGGTTATCATCTTCATAAATCCCCAATGCTGAAAACATTTCAGAAGTCAACGATCGATGATATCATCCCTTTGACGCTTATTCTTTTTGTTTCTTACCAACACCGATGGGGATTAGTCATCGGCGATATTCTTGTGTGACACCTGTCGCGTAATAAAACTCCCATATTCCGATGGTGATGAAGATTGGGGCTCTACTACTTTGGTCCCCTCGAGCATTTGTTGCCACCTCTAATCCTTCCAGATGTCGAATTTCTTAAGCGCGTCGGGGGAAACGTTTCGACTGTCGATTCTTTAAGTAAATCTTAGTATTTTTTAAAGTTATGATGATTTTCACATGCTCAAGAAGACTTTAGAAGAATTCAAATGAAAAATGAAATGATAGGAAAAGGAAACAATTTTCATAATGAAGTGGAAATCAGACAGTGCGAAAGATCAAGTGGTACCCAAAAAGGTAAAATTTGACATAGGTTTTTTAGGGTGTTTTGAGTGCTCAACACATCCATGTAGACAACATTACTAATGATAGTATCAAAAATATTTTCATGACATAAGCTTATCTTGGAAAAATCTGTGATTGATTTTCCATTCAACAATCATTTCTTGTTCTTGATTAAGATCTATTACTTTATTTGAAACAATTATAGGTTGGTTGCTTGCTTGAAAAACCTTCTTTAATTTTTACATGGTTTGAATAGTTTTATTTTCTTTGACATGATGAGCATGAACCACATAATCTTGACCTTCTTTGGTTAATTGATATTGATTCTTTGTCCTGTAGAATATTTTTTTACAATCATATAAGTATGGACTACCTAAGACCATTCCACATTCAATTAGTGGCACTACATCACATGTTAACTCATCCACATACCTAGATGAAATTGTAAATTTTATCGTGCACTTCTTTGCTATGTTCATTCGATGATGGTTTCTTATCCATTTACGTGTGTAGGGATTATGATGCATATGCATTTTTAGTCCCAATTTCTTAACTAATTCCTCTGAAATGAGATTAGATTGAGATCCACTACCTATTAATGTATCAACCTTAGTGTGTTTTATGCTAACCCTGATATATTACAAGTCACTTCTACAATCAATTCCTTCACCAATTTTACCTTTCATACCAACAAATGAGACCTTTGATTCATCACCTAAATCTGATCCCAAGTCTATCAATTGTGTTGTAGCTACAACTGTTTTCCTCCCTTTATTTTCCTTGAACCACTTTGGCCTCTTCTCGAGGTGCAACTGCCAACAACGGTCCTCATCATGCCCCTCTTTCTTGCAATGATTGCAAGAGGGCCTCTCTTCCTTTCTCATCATTTCATTTGACTTCTTGCCATACCACTTTTGGCCTCTTTCCTTGAAGATGATTCCCCTGATATACCAACACTTGTTTTTCCTGCTTCAATGTATTTCGCTTGAACATAAACCTCATCAAGATTAGTTGGTTCAAACATGAATACAATGTTTCTAATGTGTGTAGGTAAACCTCCTATATACTTCATAAGCATTTATTGGGTATGTAAAGGGATATCTAACATCAATGCCATTTTTCGAAATCCATCTGTGTATTCTTGCACTGCTTGTCCTTTTCTTAGTTTTAAATATTTCCATTCAATTAATGATTTTTCTTTATAACCCAAAGGATAAATGATGCAGGAGCATCCACAACACATCAAGCGAGCCAGCACGTGGAGCAGGAAAGACAGCTGGATAGCGCCAGCATACATTTTGAATTACTTTGGGATTGTTGCGCCACTCTTTAATGAAGGCATTCATAAAGAAGCGCACTTGTATTGAAAAGGGGACCTTGAGCCTTTACGCTCACATCCTTAGTAGATAAGAAGGAATTTAATAGATTTAATGCTGTTAGATAGGAATTAATTGTAGATTTGATAGTTGTAGAATTCGAGAGGGCAAACGAAATATAGACACCCTCCTTTGTAGATTATTCAAGAGCAAGTCAGAGAGAAGAGCCAGTAGAGAATTTGTATGCAAAACACCCATGTACATATTGAATTAATAGAAGAGAGTCTGTGATTCAATTTCATGGTTGGTGTTGTTTCCTCTGTGTTGATATTATGCTCATGAATGTTTGTTTTCTTTGTATACATTTTCTTTGGATATGCTGTGTATGTGATTTCATGGTTTAGTTGAAGTCTGAGAGAGAAGAAAATGAGTTTCAATTGTTTCTCTGTTTGAGCCGGGAGATTCCTGCATAGAGTGTAGTCGAATTCATCTGCATAGAGTGTGTTGATGAGGCTCAACAGTTGAACTCTTATTCTCGTATACCCAGAAATTGATTGGGTTTAATAGAGTCGTGCAGGAGAAGTGCAGGCTGAATCTGAAGTCTCAGTGGCTAGTCTGAGTGAAGGGAAGACACAGATTTCTGTAGCGTAAGTGCACAAAGTCTGGAGGACTCAACGTTTTGAGAGTTGTTGAAGGCTGAGAGCGAGAAGTGGATGAAAAATCTCTGAAGGATTCTGAATTTTACAAGCTCAGGAGGGATAGTTTCATCTTGATTCCGTGGAGGAGGACCAGGAGAAGGTTCGAGCCGGAGGAAGTTCTGAAGCGGAAGAAGACCTCGAGGAGGAGAATCAACGGCCAGGATTCACCGGAAAGATTCGTGAAGTCCCATCGACTGTCAGATCTGGGAGAAGGGGTGAGGGACTTAACCCTTAGGCGCAAGGAGAACTAAGAGCCATCGGGGTTCGGACTTTGGGGTTTGTGGAGGCAAGAGGTTTATCCTCGTTGGAATCGTGATTGGCGATTTCCCGAAACCGTAGGAGCCGTTGATCGCTACAGGGGCAGGTGGCACAAGATCCGGAGATATCAGGATTTGAAATTCGGAGTTTCTCAATTGAAAGGAGTTGCGACCTTTGAAAACATGATCACATGATTCGCAATAACATGGAGAGAAGAGGTGACGTGGCAGGGAGATAGTGCACGTGCCATCGGAGTTCGGGGTTCGGGGATCTGTGGTGCAAGTGAATTGCGGCATCACATGTTCTGATTTCCCGATAGGGAAATCCTCGATTACCACCAAACGCATTGACCTTTGACCCATCGGGTTTTGGGGTTTTGAGTGGCACGAGAACGTGCCCACAGGTTTCGCGATATCGCGAAACCTAATTTCCCGAGACAATTGCAGGGAGATCAATAGAGTGTCTTGTGGGTGACAAAGAGTCCCGATATGGGATTTGAAGAGTGATATAACTCTTCAGGCTAGAGACGAAGAAGGTCCTGGAGGAAGCGGTTGGGATGTTGAGGGTCTCGGACTGCACCAAGTGGTATCAGAGCGGGAGAAGAGCTCTCTTTGTTTTCAGTAGCAGAGAGAAGAGATTTTCATCATGCCGCCGAGAAGAGGTAGACAATCACCCAATACAGAGGGGGAAAGGGAATTTTCCGGAGGAAGAGAAATGTCCAAGGAAGGAAGTACCCATGGACAGAACGTGGAAATGGAGAGGGAGTTACGAAATCTACGTGGCAGAATGGAAGATATGGAAGTGGCACATAGGCGCGCAGCGCATACTGGAGAGTTTAGTGTTTCTGAAGTTGAAGAAGAAGTTGGACGTGAAGAAGAGGTTGCAATAGGAGATGCATCAACCGAACGGTTGATTAAAGCTATTGCTAGGATGAGTTCCAAGACGAAAATGGACATTCTGACTTATGAAGGAAGCCTGGATGCAGAAGAGTTGTTGGATTGGATCCGAGCTCTTGACACCTACTTCAATTATGAGGATATCAAAAGTTTCAAGAAGGTAAGACATGCTGTCACCAAGTTAAAGGGACATGAAGCCTTATGGTGGGACGCTCTACAGGTAGATAGACGTTCCAAAGGCAAACAGAAGATTAAAAGTTGGGATCGGATGATCGCCAAGATGAAAGCGAAATTCATCCCAAGGGATTACCAGATCACTCTGTTCAGGCGAATGTAGAACCTGAGACAGAAGTTGATGACAGTGAAAGTGTACACCGAGGAGTTTTACAAGCTCAACATCAGAGCAGGTCATCGGGAGAGCGATGATGAAAAGGTGGCGAGATATCTGAATGGTCTGAGGTATGACATTAAGGATGAATTAAGCATGGTAACCATTAGGACAGTTGAGGATGCGTACCAGATGGCTCTGAAAGCTGAAGAGAAGCTGAGCTGTAAGCAAGGACAACGAGGGCGAGGTAGGAGTCAGCCTAGAGGCAAGGCAGTTGCCCAAGAAAGAACTCAGAAGCCCAAGGAGGAGTGGAAGAAACCTCAGGGTAAAGCTGAAAAAGGTGGAACCTCACAGAGGCAGCAATATGCTGAGCCAAGGAGGCAACATACAGAGGAGGGTGGCGGTTATGCTGGTACCAACACATTTCCTCATAATAGAGGTAGGGGAAGAGGATGAGGAGGAATCATCACCTGTTTTACATGTGGGAAGGAGGGACATAAATATGTTGATTGTCCAGACAGGAAACCGGACAAAGGAGAAGCTCACATCACTGAGGCGTAGAGGTGTGATGCTGAGACAGAAGATGCAGACAGTGGAAGATCGCTTGGAATGTATAAAATCCTTTTGACACTTGAGAAAGAGGTGGAAATCTCAGTGCAGAGGAGCAGACTGTTCAGAACGGCTTGCCCAACCAAGGACATGAAATGCAAGGTCATAGTTGACAGCGGGAGCACCGATAATCTCGTTTCGGCCGAGATGGTGGAAAAGCTGGAGCTAGAAACAACTAATCACCCGAGTCCCTATAAAGTCTCGTGGTTACAGAAAGGACACCGGGTAAGTGTTACGAAACAATGATTAGTTAAATTTAAGATAGGGAATTACCATGATGAGATTTTGTGTGATGTTATTCCCATGGATGTATGTCACATATTGCTAGGTAGACCATGGCAGTATGACAGAAATGTGGTTCATGACGAAAGGATGAACACATACACTTTGGAAAAGGATGGAAGAACCCATAAATTGCTTCCAATAAAGGATAAAGAAGTGAAGTTGGAAGTAAGAAACACAATACTTCTCATGAGTGGGAAGGAGCTTCTCACAGAGATGGAGAAAAATGAAGATCCACAATTCTTTGTTGTCAGGAAACCGAGAATTGTCCTGAATAGCACAAGAGTGGATGACTTACCAGACGAGATTCAGGAACTGCTGGAAGAGTTCGCTGATATCATCGTGGACAAACTACCTCGTTCGTTGCCACCGATGAGGAGTGTGAGTCACCACATAGACCTAATACCTGGAGCAAGTTTTCCGAATAAAGCTGCGTACAGATTGACACCTCAGGAGAATGAGGAGGTCAAAAGGAAGGTACAAGATCTGTTGGACAAAGGACCGGTCAGGGAGAGTCTCAGTCCATGTGCTATTCCTATAGAACTAATTCTGAATAAATATGGAGGCTGGAGAATGTGTACAGACTCAAGAGTGATTAACAAAATCACCATCAAGTACAGATTTCCACTGCTGAGAATGGATGATCTGATGGATTGCCTGAGTGGGGCAAATTATTTTTCGAAGATTGATCTGAAGAGTGGATATCATCAGATTCACATGAGAGAGGGTGATGAATGGAAGACATCATTCAAGACAAACGAGGGTTTGTACGAATGGTTGGTCATGCCGTTTGGCTTAACAAACGCATCGAGCACATTCATGAGACTGATGACTGAAGTCCTGCGGGAATTCATTGGCAAATTTGTGGTCGTGTATCTGGATGATATATTGATTTTCAGTAAGACCAAGGCTGAGCATTTGAGACATTTGGCCATTGTGATGAGAATACTGCAATAGGAGAAGTTGTTGGTCAACATGAAGAAATGTTCGTTCATGCAGACATAACTCATTTATTTGGGTTTTGTTATCTCAGCAAATGAGTTGAAAATGGATCTTCAGAAAGTGGAAGTAATCAGGAATTGGCCATCACTGAGAAATGTTTTTGAAGTGAGGAGTTTCCATGGACTGGTGAGTTTCTACAGAAAATTCATTAGGAATTTCAGTGGGATTAGCGCAGCAATGATGGACACCATGAAGAAGCGACATAAAAATTTTCATTGGACAGCAGAGGCTGAGAAGAGCTTCAATCTGTTGAAGCGAAAGATCACAGAGCAACCAGTGTTAGTGTTGCCATACTTTCAGAAGACATTCCAGGTGAAATGTGATGCAAGCGGATATGCTGTAGGAGGGGTCTTAAGTCAGGATGACAGGCCAATGGCATATTTCAGCAAAAAACTAGATGAAGCAAAGCTGAATTACTCCACATATGATAAAGAGTTTTATGCCATCATACAGGCATTAAAGAAGTGGAGGAATTACTTGATACCCAAAGAATGTGTATTGTACAGTGACAATCATGCATTGCAGTTTGTGATTCAACAGGATAAGTTGAACCAGAAGCATGCAAAATGGGTCGAGTACATGCAAAATTTCACGTTTGTGATTAAACACATTTCAGGGACTGCTAACAAAGTGGCTGATGCTTTGAGTAGGAAATGTTTGCTGCTGCAGGAATTCAGAATCAAAACATTGGGTTTTGAAAATCTGAAAGACATGTATGCCAAGGATGCAGATTTCGGAGAAGCATACGAGGCAGCTAAGAATCCAGTTCTCAGATATCGGAGCCCATGGATAGACTACATGATCTAGGAAGGATTGCTATTCAGAGGCAATCAGCTATGTATTCCAATTTTCTCCATGAGGGAGAATTTGGAGAAGGAAAATCATAGTGGTGGATTAGCAGGGCACTTTGGTCACGATAAAACATTCGTGAAGCTGAGCGAATTGTATTTTTGGCTAGGCATGAGAGCATATGTAAAACGGTTTGTTGACAGGTGTCGAATTTGTCAACATTCGAAGGGTCGGAAGTAGAACCCTGGATTCTATCAACCATTGCCCATACCCGAGAGACCATGGGAGGCGATAAGCATGGATTTTGTATTAGGATTGCCGAGGACACAGATAGGGGTTGATTCCATATTTGTGGTGGTAGACAGGTTTTTGAAGATGGCACATTTTATTCCATGTCAGAAGACCAACGATGCAACCCACATCGCAAATTTGTTTTTCAAAGAGGTTGTTAGACTTCATGGATTGTCGAGAAGCATAGTCTCGGACAGAGATACAAAATTCATAGGTCATTTTTGGAGGACGCTATGGAAGAAGCTAGGAACTAACTTGGCGTTTAGTTTAGATTACCATCTGAAGACAGATGGATAGACCGAGGTGGTCAACAGAAGTCTTGGAGACTTGCTGAGAAGCTTGGTGACAGAACACCATAGTAGCTGGGAAAACATATTGCCGCAGGCAGAGTTTGCGTACATCGATTCTGTGAATCAGAGTACTGGAAAGAGCCCATTTAATATTGTGTATGGGACACAACTGAGGGGAGTTTTTGAACTCAGGGAGTCAGAACAGGCTGGGACTAGCAGTGCTAGTGCAGAAGAATTCGCTGAAGCGATGCAAGAACTTCACAGCAGGGTGAAGCAGCGATTACAAGAATCAAATCAGGAGTACAAGCACAGAGCCGATGATCCGAATGGATCTCCACACGTGAAAGAACTTAGCTCCATGTTGATTTCAAGGTGGCGACAAAAGTGTTTAAATGATGCTTTCTTGGGTTATATTTCTCATGCATTTAATTATGCATTTGTGGGAAAAATACTTCATGCATTATTAGTATTCACTTGTAATTAAATGATTAATATTTGTGAGAAAAAAATGTGTCTCACATATTATTCATTTATTAATTATGGAAATTGGTTTTCATGTGAGAAACCACCTCACACCAATTTGCCATTTTTATCTCAATTGTAGGTTGAGNACGGATCAAGTGGTATCAGAGCAGGTGACTGCTTTGCAGGATGGGCAGAGGAGCGAAGCACGCTGAAAGAATGCAAGAGTTGCAAGAGATCAATGACAACATTCAAGCTGACAATGCAGAATTGAGAAGACTTTTGCAAGTAGTTGAAGAGGAGAAGCAGGAGCTTCAAGAAATGCTACGAGACAAAGAAGAGTTATTGGCTAAGTTGCAGAAGGTTGAGAAGATGGATGCTGCATCTCAAACTGAGGTATACGATGTTAATTCATGTTCTGTTTTCTCTCAATATGACACTAATGTTGGCATGAAGATCCTCACGAAGATGGGGTATAGAGGAGGTGGACTTGGCATTAATGGTCAAGGAGTCACCCAGCCATTGGAGGTTGTACCAAGACAACCATTTGTAGGCTTGGGTTATGGACATGAAGAGAAAGGAGAATGCTCGAAAGTTGCTGAAACGAAAGACATCTCTTCACCACCGGATTCCAAGAAGGGAATCAAGACAGTTAGTCCTCATCAGTTCAAGGACAAGTCAGGAAGGTATAACAATCATTCAAGTTTTTCTTTTGCATATAAGAGAAATGATTGCTTCCATAGATCTTCTAACCTTGATGTAGTTAAGCATCAAACAAAGAAAATGTGGGTTAAGAAGACAGATGTGTCCATGAAAAGTGAGACCAAGCAGAAGAAGAACCTTTCGTATCCTCCTACAAGGAATGTACAGCGGAATGGAAGACGAAAGAATTTCTTCAATTTCTGCAAAATTAGTGGCCATTGGGAAAAGAAGTGATGGAAATTTCACCCTGAAATTCGCCACAAGTCAAGCAAGCAGAATGTAAAAGAGCCTCTGAAGAAGGAGGCTCCATCCACCATTGGAAAAGCATGATTACGAGATGTAAGTGCTTGGTGCTGGTTCGGTAAGCAGTTCATAATGTTTCTGCAAGTTTTATTTCTGCTATGTTGTAAAATTTCAAGTTTTATGGGGGCAAGTATCTCCCTTTTGATGGAAAACACTCAAAAAATTTCCGACCTGGAATCGAGAAGTAATGGCATCATTGTGAAGGAATGGACAAGAGAAACCCAATGGCGTGAAAATCACGCCAAACGGCCTCCGGATGAGAAAGTTGCTTCTTATTTTGGATCTGGTCGATGGCCGCAGCCGAATTCTCAAGAGCAGCCGACGAAAACAGCGACTCCTCTACGCTGGCGTTCAAGTTCTCAAAAGATTTGAGACCGTCGTCCACTAGGGTTTCAACCGAAGAAATTTCTCCATGGGTTCAGTATCGACGAAGGTCTTGGAGTCGTCTCTCATTGAATTCAGATACTGCCAGAAGGCTAACAGAAAATTCATGTTCCCCTGTGCGTTGCATAATCCAACTAGAAGAGACAGAAATTTTCTCGACTTTCCCACTGCCTGTGCGTCAGTGATACAAATCGAAACAATATGATTTGCCCGAAAGTCGTGGATCTTCTAAAAAAATCTGCAAAATCGCCACTGGTGGGCCGCTTGTCAGGAGGACTCGGAGGCGGAGGCCTTGGGGAACATAACATGGGGCCATGTTGTGTCGAAGGATCTGGTGCACTGGCTCTACCTTGACTTAGCCATGGTTCTTGACCGCTGGTATGACATCAACGACGTCTGAACGGGCTCTTCTACGTTCTTAGCAAACGGGACCCTGGTGATGCTCTACACGGGATCCACGAACGAATCCAATCAAGTCCAGAACTTGGCCTTTCCGGAGGACCCGTCTGACCCGCTTCTGTAGAAATGGGTGAAGTCGGAGGCGAATCCCGTTCTAGTCCTGCCCAAGGGGATCAGGCTCAAGGATTTCAGGGATCCGACCACAGGTTGGATCGGCGAAGAAGGGGTTTGGCGGATCGCCATCGGATCGAAGTTCAGTATGACGGGCATGACGCTGGTGTTCAAGACGAAGGACTTCACCGAGTATGAGCAGAAAAATATGTTGAAAGGATAACATCTATGCACTGTCAAGAACGATTTCTTCAGTGTCTTCGAAGGCATTCTGGAGAACCTGCATTGTTTAAAAAAAAAAAAATATGGGCGGACTCGTGGTTTACACATGTTCCAGGACTGTAGCATGCAGGCATGAGAATCGGTGTTCAAGTATGCATGTGTATTTGGAGATCCATCGAATCTAAAATATTTGGGTCATTTAAATGCTAGCAGATTTTGCGGAGATCTACCTACATGAAGGATTGTCTACTGTTTCTTCTTATCACCGGTACGATTTGAGGTTGAACGGTCAGCCCACATTTTTCCGCCAATGATATTGTTATTCGTTGTCTCTATCTGCTAGGTTCACGAGCATGCGTATGACTGTAGTGGTGGAATCGTGCATGGAATTGGTGAACGAGATAGCGGGTGTCGGGGAATGCAGGAACTATCTGAAGAAAGAAGGCGCCAATCTGGTGAGAAGGCTCAAATTATTGGCACCCATGTTTGAAGAACTCATGGAAATGAAGGACCCCTTGCCTCATGATAATACCCCGCAGGTCTTGCAATCTCTGCACTCGGCTCTCAAACACGCTGTGCAGATCCTCAAGTTTGGCCACGAGGGCAGCAAGTTGTTCATGGTTCTAGAAAGAGAGGAGGTTGCAGGCAAATTTCACAGTGTAACTACTGAATTGGAGCTAATGAAAGATCCTGTTATTGTGGCTACAGGACAGACATATGAACGGTCTTGCATACAGAAATGGATAGATTCCGGACATAAAACTTGTCCTAAAATGCAACATATGTTTCCGCATGTGGTTTTGACACCTAACTATGTATTGCGAAGTCTGATTGCACAGTGGTGTGAAACTAACAATGTTGAACTACCAAAGAGGTCAGGCTGTAGCGGATTTGGAAAGGCATGTGGATCTATGCTTGATAACTCTGGTGACCGAGCAACTGTGGATGTTATTCTGCAAAAGTTGTTAAGTGGGACTCTTGAGGACCAAAGAGAAGCAGCCGGTGAACTACGTCTTTTAACCAAAAGAAATGCAGATAACAGGATTTGTATTGCAGAGGCTGGGGCCATTCCTTTGCTAGTTAATCTATTGTCCACACCAGATGCTAGAACACAAGAACATGTTGTGACAACTCTTCTTAACCTTTCCATTTATGAAAACAACAAGGGTGCAATAGTTGTGGCTGGGGCAATTGGTCCTATTGTAAAGGCCACAGTTTACCTAGTGCATATTTTTTCCATGATGCACATTTTTGTAATGGGTACATAGAACCATAGAAGTTTCCCATTGGTGCATATCTCGGCATTTGAGTTGGTATAAGAATTGCCTTGTAATTTGAAGTAAAATGATCATGAAGCATTGAAAAAGGCTTGCTTAGCCACTCTCACATGAGGAAGAGTGAGAGGCGTATTTTTGCGCATTAAGCCTTGTTGGCTTCTTTGTAAAAAGTTGATTGCCTAAGCCTATTTTTGGCATTTGCATGTAAACTTGACCAATGAGTGTGGTTATAAACTCTTGGCAAGTGTTTCAAAACAAAATGTAAATAGGTATGATCAGTCACAGTGCTAGGTTATCATCAATTACAGGTTGCGACTTTAAGCGGATGTGGGCGTTTGCATTTCGATTCCGAAGAACAGAGGTGAAGGAGTCTTGAGGGGATGTGCCTTTTTCAGACATTTGCGTTGCAGAAGTTGCAGGTGTTGGTGTTTCGTTCCGATTCCGAAGAACAGGGGTGAAGGAGTCTTCAGGGAACGTGCCTTTCAGAGACATTTGCATACACTTGATGATGGATTGAAGTTGATACTTTTGGAGACCAAAAGTTTCTTTTGTGGGGAGGTGTGATCCGAATGGATCTCCACACGTGAAAGAACTTAGCGCCATGTTTATTTCAAGGTGGTGACAAAAGTGTTTAAATGATGCTTTCTTGGGTTATATTTCTCATGCATTTAATTATGCATTTGTGGGAAAAATACTTCATGCATTATTATTATTCACTTGTAATTAAATGATTAATATTTGTGAGAAAAAAATGTGTCTAACATATTATTCATTTATTAATTATGGAAATTGGTTTTCATGTGAGAAACCACCTCACACCAATTTGCCATTTTTATCTCAATTGTAGGTTGAGAGAATCAAGGGCATGGTTGGAAAGTCTTTGGGTAGTTTTGAGACTTTTCCATTTTTAAGCCTAAGATGGTTGAAGATCCTACTTTTAAGGATCTTTTTTTTCCTTCTTTGTAACCAGATCCTACAATTGTGGATCTTGTAATTAATGCTCTTAGTTGGAGAATGAGTAAGGAAAAACTATATATATTCCTTATGTGAGCCATGTTGAAGAAGGAGAGGAAAGGAGAGAGTGCTTAGCTCTTGAAAGCCATAGTGCTGAGCTAATGAAGAGCCATGGTCCTTGAATGTAAGAAAGCTTTGAGAGCTCACTTTGAAGAAGGAATATAGAAGATCTGCATTCTAGTTGGAGCAGG
>ML780964.1:261032-316395 GCA_009831015.1 Picea engelmannii
CATTTGTATTATGTTTATGCTTGTAATGCTTTATGATGAATGAGCTAATGTGCTCAATAAAACCTGTATAAGCCATAGTCAATTTAAAAGATCCTCACATTGTAAACATTTGGGAGAGTAATACTCAACCCGTTTACGGATCAGCCGATCAGCGGAAGAGACAACTTCAGTTTGAAGTTGGTGACATGGTTCTGGCACACTTGAGGAAGGAAAGGTTCCTAAGGGGAACATACAATAAGCTCAAAATGAAGAAAATTGGGCCATGCAGAGTCCTGAAGAAATTCAGGGAGAATGCTTACGAAATTGAGTTGCCAGATGGCATAGGGATATCTTCGATTTTTAATGTTTCGGATTTATACCCATACAGGACTGGAGAGGCAGAAACTGGAACTGAATAACCAGTGGTCCAGTGGCAGAAGCAGATGTTGATTGCAGAGAAGCCGCAGATGGAGTATATACTAGACAAACGAGTCGGACAGAAGACCAGGCGGAAGCAGTACTTCGAGTACCTGGTGAAATGGAAGAATCACCCAATGGAGGATGCTAGCTGGGAAAATGAACCAATGATACAGAAACATGGACAGACCATGCAAGAGCTCATGGACAGGAGCCCATGAAAATTTTCAAGCCGAGGAGTATGATGCAGGAGCATCCACAACACATCAAGCGAGCCAACGCGTGGAGCAGGAAAGACAGCTGGACAGTGCTAGAATACATTTTGAATTACTTTGGGATTGGTGCACCACTCTTTAATGAAGGCATTCATAAAGAAGCGCACTTGTATTGAAAAGGGGACATTGAGCCTTTACGCTCACGTCCTTAGTAGATAAGAAGGCATTTAATAGATTTAATGTTGTTAGATAGGAATTAATTGTAGATTTGATAGTTGTAGAATTCGAGAGGGCAAACAGAATATAGACACCCTCCTTTGTAGATTATTCAAGAGAAAGTCAGAGAGAAGAGCCAACAGAGAAGTTGTATGCAGAACACCCATGTACAGATTGAATTAATAGAAGAGAGTCTGTGATTCAATTTCATGGTTGGTGTTGTTTCCTCTGTGTTGATATTATGCTCATGAATGTTTGTTTTCTTTGTATGCATTTTCTTTGGATATGATGTGTATGTGATTTCATGGTTTAGTTGAAGTCTAAGAGAGAAGAAAATGAGTTTCAATTGTTTCTCTGTTTGAGCCGGGAGATTCCTGCAGAGAGTGCAGTCGAATTCATCCGTATAGAGTGTGTTGATGAGGCTCAACAGTTGAACTCTTATTCTCGTATACCCATAAATTGATTGGGTTTAATAGAGTCATGCAAGAGAAGTGCAGGCTGAATCTGAGGTCTCAGTGGCTAGTCTAAGTGAAGGGAAGACACAGATTTTTGTAGCGTAAGTGCACAAAGTCTGGAGGACTCAATGTTTTGAGAGTTGTTGAAGGCTGAGAGCGAGAAGTGGATGAAAAATCTCTGAAGGAGTCTGAATTTTACAATATCAGGAGGGATAGTTTCATCTTGATTCCGTGGAGGAGGACCAGGAGAAGGTTCGAGCCGGAGGAAGTTCTGAAGCGGAAGAATACCTCGACGAGGAGAATCAATGACCAGGATTCGTCGAAAATATTCGCGAAGTCCCGTCGACCGTTAGATCTGGGAGAAGGGGCGAGGGACTTAACCCTTAGGCGCAAGGAGAACTAAGAGCCATCGGGGTTCGAACTTCAGGGTTTGCGGAGGCAAGAGGTTTATCCTCGTTGGAATCGTGATTGGTGATTTCTCAAAATCGTAGGAGCAGGTGGCACAAGATCCAGAGATATCGGGATTCGACATTCGGAGTTTCTCAATGCAAAGGAGTTGAGACCTTTGAAAACGCGATCACACGATTCTCGATAGCACGGAGAGCATAGGTGATGTGGCAGGGAGATAGTGCACATGCCATTGGAGTTCGGGGTTCGGGGATCTATGGTGCAAGTGAATTGCGGCATCGCATGTTCCAATTTCTCGATAGGGAAATCCCCAATTACCACCAAACGCGTTTACCTTTGGCCCATCGGGTTTCGGGGTTTTGAGTGGCACGAGAACAGGCCCATAGGTTTCACGATATCACGAAACCCGATTTCCCGAGACAATTGCAGGGAGATCAATAGTGTGTCTTGTGGGTGACAAAGAGTTTAGATATGGGATTTGAAGAGTGATATAACTCTTCGGGTTAGAGATGAAGAAGGTCCTGGAGGAAGCGGTTGGACTGTTGAGGGTCTCAGACTGCACCAATAAAATTGCTTCCTAAGTGCATAAATGAAATGTTTCCATGATGGAAATACATTACCCACTTGTTGCATTCAGTTTCGCAACTTGCTTTGCCACTAGATGAGTGTTGTGCCTGCAAGTCTCAAAGATGCCAACTTGATTTGTGTGGCCTCATCCTTGATCTGTTGAAAACTGCAATAAACCTCCATCTTTCTGACCCAATTTTCAAGTCTCTTTGTATTAACTTCACCATCATATATGGGTAATTTGAATTTAACATCAAGTTTTAATAAAGGCATTTAATTCTTGTGTTTATGAACATGTTTCTTTGCATTGGATTTAGAACTTGAACTTGAAGAAGAAAGAGAAGAAGGAGGGGATGATGGAGGTGAAGGAGGAATTTGAGGGGGATCCTCTCCTTCTTCACTTTTTCCCTTTGAAGATTCACCAAGAACTTGTCTCTTTCGTTCCAAGTAATCCTCGTACAAAACCTTCATCATCTCTGACATAGTGAAGAAAGTTTTTAGAAACTCTTTCTCATCTTGAGAAAGTCCCTCTTCTGATGCCATCTTCTCTCTTTGAGAAGTTCTCTTTCTCAATCCCATTAATGGAATCTTTTTAACAAGCTCGCCTTCACCACAAAGTACCTTTTCCCTGGTTAACATGCAAAACTCAAATCCAAATGTCAACTAGCTCTGATACCACTTGATCCGAAAAGATCTTTTACATGACTATGGTTGAGTTATTTAGGATGTGTTAATTAACCAATTAGGAAACTGAAGAAAGAGGAATAATTATGAATGAAACATGGCATCCATAAAGCGATATACAGATTTGGAAATAAGCATGAAGAAACAAAAAGCCATAAACAACAAAGTTGATAACGGAGTTCGGCACAAAATTGCCTACATCTCCGGGCCTTTGTCTCATTAGGGGAGAATTCTTTATTAACTATTCAATTCTTTTAATGTACATCAAAATTACATCAAATGGAATTCATATTGATATAACTATGTTCTTCGCGACCTCAGAAATCCAATGCAACTGACGAAACTGAAAAAGGATGAGTATAGCCTCTGTAAATGGCCTCCAAAGTTCTCCTAATTCACTGGTTTTCTCTACATAAATTTCATTATTTTTGCATAGATAATATAATTTTGGCCCGTGGCTCGATGGCTGAAACTTTTGCTTAATAAAGAAGTGGTCCAAGGATTGAATCCCAACTAGACCCAATTTGTGGCACGAAATTTGCGTTGGTTTCCATAAAATATGGTTTAAAATCCATATAATATAATTGTATGGATTAAAATAGTGTGGCGCGCACTTTTTTATGGTATAACCATACAATATGGTTAAAATTAAAACCCATAATTCATACGTGGTGGCATAAACTTTCGATAGGCATAACACTTGTAAACCATATGATATATGGTTACAATGACCCACAATAAAATTAAAAGTAAAACCCATAATTCATACGTGGTGGCATAAACTTTCAATAGGCGTAACACTTGTAAACCATATGATATATGGTTACAATGGCCCACAATACAATGTATTGGCACAAATTTAAAATGGGCTTGAAAATATGGTAAATCTTACCCAATCCATTTTCAATGGATTCGATCTAGCTTTAATGGCTTATATCCAAAATATGTTTAATAATCCCCATTTCCCTTTAGTGGGATTATCCACTTTAATGACCAGAATATATATCGTTTTAAAAATAACCATATATATTATAATATATAATTCTTCATCTAAAATTTAATAACTTGCCATATCTTACCAATCCTAACATGCCACGTGTTGCCATGGGATTGGCCCATGTGGAAACCAGTTAGCTTTCAAGTGTCCACATAGAACTTTGTCACTTGTCACCTATGCAACCTTCCATGTGTCAATTTTGCACTTTTCCATGTCACCTTGTTCATTCCACGTGCCATCTATAGAATGTGCCACGTGTCTTTTGACCATTTGACTTTTTACCGTTTTGACCCAAACTTTAGATTGCGATAACTTTTGCATATGGACTCTGTTTTTCGATCTGTTTGCACTGTCGAAAAGATTACGACGATCAATTCAAGATGATGTTGTTTTATTGAACATTTGAGAACTTTGAATTTTTATCCTTTCAAGATCCATTTGGATCACCAGAGATCACATGATTGGAAATAAAATGAGATGAATAAAATTCTACAGAGAAAAATAAAGATGTCAGATATAGAAAGGTTTGGAAAATAACTGAAAGAAATTACAAACATGTAAATAAGGAACATGTTTAAGAGATTTTACTTTCAGACATTGTAGTGAAAGATGAATCCATAGACATAAATAAAGAAGTAAGATCTTAGAGAGATGATGAATCTACCAATGAAGATGATGATGAATACACATCAGAGCATGAATTGTTCTGGCCATCCGACTTATAGACTCCCAGGTAATATGAATATTAGATAGGGGGAGTCTATGCGATAGATGTGACAGACCAAAGAACCATCCTTCGAGCACATTACAGAGTTTGAGAAGACAGATCCAGAGCAGTTAGTTAGCAAAAGTACAATTTGATGGATTGATCAAGACTTGATGATAGTATAGTGATAAATGGGTCAACATTATGGACAGTTGCACAAGTAGATTCTTGGATAGTATGGACGAGAGCATGGATTCATATATTGGTTCAGAGACAAAGGAATATTATCATAATGGATGATAATTACACATGAAATGGCTCGAACAATGCTAGTGGATTCCAAATTGACTGATATTTTTTGGACACATGCAGTGCATAAAACAATTCACATTCAAAATGGAGTAATGCTCAGAAACAATAATGACAAAACTCCCTATGAACTATGGAAAGGAAGCGCAAACAACAACCTCTACATCAAGGTAACTCAAGGTAGTATTTTCTTAATTGAAATTTATGTTGATGATATTAGTTTTTGAGGTACTAATGGCAGGTTAAGCCATAAATTTGCAAAGGATATGCAAAATGAATTTTAAAGGTCATTACTTGGAGAAATATCCTTCTTTCTAGGTCTTCAAATACGTCAAAGCAACCAAGCAGTTTTCATTTCTCAAACTAATTATATCAAAGAAATCCTAAAGAAATTCAGAATGGAAGATTGCAAACCAGTTACCAATCCTATGAAAACCAGTTGCAAGTTGAGAAAAGATGATGATTTAAAGTCTACAGACCAGAGGCAATACAAGTCAATGATTGGTAGCTTACTATATGTGACAACATCCAGACTAGATGTAATGTAGGAAGTTGGACAGTTGGCATGATTTCATAGAACACCAAAGGAATCACATGTATTATTAGTGAAGAAGATTTTTAGATATCTCAAAGGAACAAAAGAGTTTGGATTATGGTATCCAGAAGGAAAGGATATATCACTTATTTCCTACACAGATGCAGATTGGGTAGGTTGCATTGATGACCGATGAAGGACCAATGGATCAACTTTCTACTTGGGTGAGTGCTTATTATCTTGGATAAGAAAGAAACAATCATCAATATCCTTATCTACAACCAAGGTAGAGTATATTGTAGCATAAACATGTTGTACACAGGTTATATGGATGAAACAAACTTTGAAAAATATACAGGTTGAGTATGATGAGCACATTCCAATCTATTTTGATAATACAAGTGCCATCAGTATCTCAAATAACTTGGTGATGCACTTCAGGACGAATCACATTCCAATCTAGTATCACTTTCTATGGCAACAAGTTGCATAGAATAACAATAGAGTTGAATAAGTGGGCACAAAAGAACAAGTGGAAGACATCTTTACAAAATCTTTTCCATGGGAAGCCTTTGAGTATCTTCACCAGAGACTAGGACTAAATTCTACTCCAAAATGAATTATTTTGACTTCTTATCTTATATGTATTAGATGTACATGAGGAAGCACCATAAATAGGACAATTTATGTTGGGGGATCAATTTCAGGAAGATTTTTGTTAGGGGGAGTAGCCCTGGATGGAAAGATACCTTTGTCATTGATGACAAAGTGGGAGAGATTTATCAAATGCAAAGGTACATGCTTGGAGAGAGATCAAAGAGTCATGTTTCCAAGGGGAGTGATTTTCACAAGGGGAGAATGAGGGATATGACTTCAGAGTGATACCCTTTCTCAAAGGGGGATACATTATCATATGAAGGGAGAGAGAGTAAATGGAGACTTATAAACATAAATAAAAATCAAAGACATGTAGAGAGGGGGAGAAAACCTAAGGAAAGTTCAATCAGAGGGAGAATCCCCAAAGGGAGATACCCTTTTCCATTTATTTCAAAGGGGGAGAGATAGAAACATTGATGAGGAGTATAAGAATGAATGTTATCATGACTAAGTATTGCCATCAATGTTGGTGTTTCCATCAATGCCAAAGGGGGAGATTGCCAGACAATTGGCTTAGGTTGATCGATAATTGGTATGGATTGTTGGTTTTCATTGATGTCAACCATTGGAGAGTGATATTGTAGATTGATTTCAACCCATAGTGATTGATGTCAACCCTTGGAGAAAGTCTGGTAGAGAATTATGGTAGCACAAACATTTCGGTAAAGGACCTAAGGTTGTTTCATGTATAATGATATGATTTTTAATATATTTGAAGGTAAGACTATTCTATATGGATACTACATGTCATTCAATTTCCGAGGGTATGTGGAATGTCACATAACTCCTCACGGTTAGAGATTTATGGCCATGAGAACTTGGAGAACCCAGGTTTGGGTAATGGACCCAAGTTTGTTTGATGGATACTGGTATGAGTTTTGATATATTTTTAGGAAATACTATTCTATATGGATAGTACATGTCATTCCATTTCTAGTGGTATGTGGAACGTCACATAAATCCTCACAGTTAGAGAGTTATGGACATGTGAATTTGGAGAACCCTTATGAGTCATCTAGAAGCTCTGAAAGGTTAAAGTAGTCAAAGTGGTTTAAGATATTTTATAAAGTAAATAATAAAGCGAAGTGGTGAGTGTACTATAACTCACAACGAATACAAAAGAAATTATTTAAATAATAAATTTAATGGAGAAATTAGAAGTGGGTTAACCCTAAAATAAGGAAAGTGGGTTAAGATGGTTAAAAGGTAACCCCTTGAGGAAGCTACATGAAAGTATAAATAAGTGGAAAGGCTCTCTCATTTTAAAATACACTTGAGCATATTGAATATCTATAGGTGACTGAAGTAACCAAAGGATATCTAAGCCAAATTTCATAGGGAAGGTGAAGTAAAGAAAGTCAAAATTCAAGGGAGGATAAATTCTTTTGATGATGTTTTCTAAGGTATGTTATTTACAGGTCATCTCACCATTTTCACAATACCTTTTTTTCTAGAATTATTCAGGCTATGAAATTGGGAGGCCATTGAGGAAACATATCCAAGTAGTTTTGATACAAATTTCAGCTTGTGGGTCCTTGTATTTTTGGAGTTACACACCATGGAAAATAGGGTTTGTGGCTATTCCTAAAACTAGTCTAAAATAGGTGTTTCGGGTAAAAACGTCATAACCTTTTCATAAAAGATCCAAATTTAGTAAGACCAAATGTATTTTTTATAGTACCGTCTGTAGTATTCCGTGTACCATTTTTAGATCCATACATTAAATATTCTGTGTGGAGCATGCTCTACAAGTTCACTCTCTAGAGTAAGCCTGAATTCAATAAGGTATGTCACTTTTTCTATAACTCCTTTTCTGAGAGGTTCCAAGTAGTGAAATGCGGAGGAATTGCATAGAACACACTGAAGAACATTTTGTAATATTTTCATATATTTATTCATTACAGGTTGTATGGTACATGTTGATTACAAGTTTTTTGGTACAGGTTTGTGCCTGGTTGATGCACTTGTTTATGGTATAGGTTGATTACAGGTTGAGGTACAGGTTGATGCATGGTTCAGGTTATTGGTACAGATTGTTTGGTGCAGGTTGATTGGTACAAGTTTACAATAGTATATCTCACAGTGATAGTGTGACAGTGGTTCCATCATTCTACTTATACATCAAGGCAGTTGGATGGGGCAAGGACAGGTGGTTGTAGCCACCTTTCGGTTGTAGCTAGAGAAAATAGGGGGTTGTAGCCTCCTTCTGGTTGTATCCAGAGAATAGGGGATTTGGAGCTTCCCTTAGGTTGTATTATGAGAAACTAGGAGGTTGAAGTCTCCTTCCAGTTGCAGCTGGAAAAAAAGGGAAGTCGGTGTTTCCAATGAATGTAATTCTTAAAGACATATAAGAAAAATCATTTTGTGGTTTTCTCCTGCTTTGGGTTTCCACGTAAAACACTGTTGTACTGTGTATGTGTGTGATTTCTCATTTGTTCATTGTTTATTTAATCTACAACTATTGGATGATAATGCTACATTGATATAACACTTGCATTTTATGGTGAAAAAGGATTAAATTTCTCTATTACTGATTCACGCCCCCTCTCAGTAATCCAACATATTCCACTCTACCTTAAGAACCCTCAAAAACCTCACAATAATCAATAACTTATGAACCTCTACCCTAGACCTCCTAGGTATGTATTTATACTACTCTACTGGCTTATAATTGTTTCAATATTTTTCAAAAACCCTACCTTAACATGTTTAGGCGTGTATGCATGCATGCCATGTTGCTTTTCCTCCTTCATGCTTCTTTGCCTTATTTTTATGCATGTTGTTTTTCTGCCTCCTAAGGTGCGTGCTCCAAAAATAGACATTTTCTTCCAAAATTAGGCTTGCACCCAAAAATAAATATTTCTACCAAAATAGGTATGTTCCAACACAGTGCACGACAGTTCACAAGTTCCATACACACCCGAAATTGATAATTAAATGTATTGGATGTTTTAATAAGGAAATTAAATACACCAACATGGACAACTTTAGATTTATATACACTTATCTTCAGGTTCCTTCAAGGATATTTAAGGCTTCAATACTCAAACAATATCCCCTTTCACTGCCACATCATCATCATCACTTTTACATTCTCATCCTTATTTCCATATCATCATTATCACTACCACTTCGAGATCAATGACAACATTTTCTCAACAATATTTAAAATCCAAAGATACAAAACAACTTGGAAGATCCCCTTTTGATATGTTAAATTAAGACTTCATAAAATAAATCTCAATCTAGTTTGCAATATCGTCGTTGAATCATCACATTTGTCTCTTTCAATTAGTTTCTCTTAAGAGTGAAAAAATGTAAGTAAAAATAGAAGATGTCCTTTAACTTACAAAAAGGGTTTTCTAGTATATTAATGTTTTATGTAAATCAAATTGAATCAATTTGTAAATTTTACAGTAGAAGAACGTAGACCATAAAATATAAAAGATACAGAAACTTGATACGTTTGAGAAGATTCTTTGCAGGATGAGTTTTCTTTTATATCCAAAGTCTTCCATCCTACCATCTTACTCTACTACTGTTATTGATTATCTAATGGAGTATAGTCTTAAATTGCATGCTCAAAAAACAATAAAATTGACATTACTAATTCACTTCCGCTGGAATCCAATCCCAAGTGGCTTGGTACACAATTGGCAAATGATTTCCATTTGGAATCTAGATGACCAAATCCCATATTTTCTTTGAATCAAAATTCCCTTTAGGATCAAACTTAAAGAAAAGATAACATCATTATCCATGTCAACATGAGCTATGTTCTTCATTATGCCACAAAGGAAGCTTGAACGATTAACTACATATTAGAAATATCCATTGCTTCTGCCATGTTTCATTTTATTGACAACAAATTTCTTTCATTAATACTTGAACCTTGAAGATTAATGGTATGGCTAAACATTTGATAAGAACACAGGGTAAAATCATGAAGATGGGTGTCTATTTTTCTTTTTTTATGAGAAAAAAAACTATATTTTCACAAGTTCTTCAACTTCCGGTATATAAAAGTATTTTTTTTATTTAGAATTTCACTTTATAGTAAAAACAAAACTTGTGAAGAATTTTGTTAGCTTTCCACTGACTATTTTTCAAATTATTTTTATTGAGATTTTATATGTCAATTTGGCAATTGTTTAATAGTATGTTCCCTAAACATGAAAGGAATGATAATGAGTTTTTTTTCCCCCCATCAATGTGTCTATTATTAAAGTTTTGTTTTTGAAAAATGAAATATACTGCAACAATCTACAGAGACTCTATTTTACGCTGACTATAATTTTGAATCTAATGGATAAATATTATAATTTCTAGAATTTTTTGAAGTTGACCAAGTTGAAAACATTGTATATTTTAAACACATGTTTTCCACCACCTTGTATCTATCTTAATTTTTACTTACAAGTAAAATCTAAAAATACCCTTTTGAAAAGAACTGTTTAAGGATTCTGAATATAAATTTTTTCTAAATTTTCCACTGTGTATTTTTAGAGATATGGATATTTCACTTCATTGAATCATAATGTTACCTGAAAATATTATGCAATGATTTTTTTATAAAAGTAATAAAAATTAGACAAAAATAATGAAAATGAAAACAAATAATTACCATTGAAAGTAGATTCAATTTTGCAAACACTGGTATCAATTTGGAAACTATATTTTGAGTATTTGCAGGAGTTTGCAACCTCCAAATTTCAGGTAAGCTAGAGGGAATTCTCAAGTTCCTACAAGTAGTCCCATTCGCTGGTTTTTGGCCAAAAGAAAGTTCTTTCGGCCGAAATATATATTTTTAACAGAATCCGTAAAAAATAAATGGTTTCCTCTCTTGTCGACAGAAACAATTATTTTTCGTATGAAAGGTGGGTGAGAGAATTTTTTCGGCCAGAAAAAATCAAGAGACACGTCATTTCATTTCACTTGGCGCCAAGTCTTATAAATACGCTTTTGGTCGAACCAATTTAACACAATTCACTTGCTTGTTTCATTCTTTTGTAGATCACCTAAGAAAAGTTTTGAATCATCTTTTTCATTGTTTTGAACAAGGTGGTTGATGTTTTGAGTGCAATTTTTTTTTTTTTTTTTTAAGTTCAAGTTTTTATTGGAATAACAATTTATATATTGAAGGCTAAATGTTGAACATGTTTTCAAGGTAAAGGCTTTGTTGAACAGTTTTTCAAGGTGAAGGATTTGTTGAACATTTTTTCAAAGTGAATGCTTTGTTGAACATTTTTTCAAGGTGAAGCCTTTGTTGAACATAAAATTATTGATATTATTTTTTAATAATTTTTGTGACAATGAAGTTTTTCTAAGACTATTCTGAAATGTTGATTTTTTTAAAAACAATTACAGATAATTATACTCATGGGAAACAAAATTTTGTGCAAGAGAAAAATTCATCGCACTCAAGGTGAAACTCACCATAACAAACAAAGGAAAGAGCATTATTGGAGAAATAAATGAGAACGTGCAAATATTGAAGAAAGAAACGATGATGATGTAAATAGAGATTTTCAACAAGAAGAAGTTTTACCAGGTATGAATGTACATATTGTCTATATTAAAAGTATAGAATTCAAATTCAAATTATTGTTTAATATAATTGATTGTAATTCAGATTTGTTGTTTTTCAAAAAACATAAATATATTTGTCTCATAATGTCGATGAAGTCGTTGAAACCAAAATTGAAGCAGAAGTTGAATCACCTATAGGTATGTACATATATTTAGATAATATAAGATGAACACTTGTATATAGTTTAGTGAATTTATGTTCAGGTTTTATATTTTAATATAAAATTTAAATTGAAATATGCAGGAGAATATATCAACATTGATGATGAAATATTAGTAAATGTTGATACTCACAAATTTGGGAAGAAAGAAGCTAAGCATTATATAAGATATCGAACTAAGAATATGTATAATACTTTTTCAAAGATGAATTAGTAACAATACAAGATCAAATTTTACTCTATCTAATAAAGTCAATAAAGTTAAAAGAAGCTACATCATTATTGGGTATTCAAAATTTGACAAAAGATACAAAGGTGAAACAAAATGTCTTTGACAATATAACTAGTGTATTAAAAGCTTTTGGAAAATCTCAAAAAAACGATGTCGGTGTTGAACATAGAGTGACACAAACAACAGTTGTTCATCTAGCAATATAAAATATCGTTTGACACAACACATGGCAAAAGCGATGGGAACCTCAAGAAAAACAATGTACAAACATAGAAAATTTCGATCGCAAATAGATGCAAATAATGAACTTGCTTGTTGGACATTGATTTCTATACAACCCTACAAAGATAGACTTGCAGAAAATGTTAAAGAATCAACCCGTAATTGTTGGTTAACAAAATCACATGTTTCACCACATACAAGGGATGTTTTGTGATGAATAATAGCATGAAAACAATATGAAGAACATCCAAAACATATATTTCCAATGACACAAATAGAATTGTTCAATAAGTTCAAAGAAGAGCACAAAGAAGTTAAAATTTTCATCAATACATTTGTGCAACAAAAACCATGGTTTGTTAGACCCATCATTGTTCATGCAACTTGTTGTTGTCGTTATCATGTGGAATTTGAGTTATATTATGCACTTTTCTTGATTTTGGTAAAACTTTATGGCCAAGTTCACCTCCTCCTTTCATATTCCATGCTTTTATATCTGAAATTCTATGTGAAAGATAAGGTGATGATTTATTTTACCAAAAAAAATGTGTTCGTGGAAAGAAATGTGATCATTGTGGAAATCTAAGTTTGTTTCACTCAAAGTATCCTATTGATATGAATGATCAACCATTTTCTAATATAACAGTCAATTGGAAGAGATATGAATATATCATCAACACGGCTCCACATTCTTCAAATGTTATTTCCAACAGGATTGATTTGAAAGTATATAAAATCTGTGATAGATTTTTTGAAGAAGTTTGAGGAAGAAATTTATAAATACACCAAGCATTCACATAGATCTCGATGGCGAAACCTACAATTCAAACATTCCCATGAAGTGTTTCCACCAGGGACAATTTTGTCTATAGTTGATGTTGCAGAGAATTACACATTTTCTACAAAAAAAGAAATATATAGTGAATATTATCATTCTGATCAAGTCACTATATTTTCCCCCGTTCTATATAGATATGCTCAACAGAGTCTTGATAACATAGAAAGAACCAATGACAATCAACATGTTATTAAAGAATATCACTTTTATATAAGTGATGATCGAGCACACGACACACATTATGTACAACATTGTTTTGGTAAATTTTATGATTCATTGAAAGAATGTGGGATCAGATTCGATTGACAGTGGATATGGTCAGATGGATGTCTGTGTCAGTTCAAATCTTCATGATCATTCTATTCGTTGTGTCATCTTCATAAGAAATCAAAAATTACACATTGTTGAATTTTTTTTTAGACTGGTCATGGAAAAGGAGAGCACGATGGTGCAGGGGGATGTATAAAACGAGCACTTCGAAGGTATCAGCTAAACCTTCATGCCGATCAATTTGAATCCGTTGATCAAGTTTTTGAATGGTGAAAACTCACGCTAATACATGAAAATAATCCACCTAGGGATGTGCACAAGTGTGTATATATATACATGTTACACATGTACACATGATAGTTTTATTCACGTGATCAAATTTATATGATATTCAATCATTTTCTTGATAGATTTAAAGTTAACAAGTTCTTGTCTTGTGTAGGTTTTTTTGGTATGTTGGAATCCAAGATGTAAATAGATCAATCCCATATAAAGTCGGTACAATACATGGGACATGAAAAATGCATTCAGTTAAAACAGAACGCTATGAAAATGTGTTTGCATTTGATAGAAGAAATGAGTCTTGTTTTTGTTTAGTTTGCATAGAGGACACATAATCCATAAAGATTTGTTAAAATGAAAATGCAGAATATGTTAAAGCTTGGATACATGCTGAAATTAATATAAAAGGGAAAATTCCACTTGCAAGCTCACAGGAGATGAAATCAAATGAAACTATAGTTTCAGTTGATGGCGATAGAGTTTTTGATATTGTTAGAGAAGGTAATTTTTATGTTACAATTGTTTGAAAAAATATTTGTTAAATATTTAAACAATTTGTAGATGTTCTTGTAAGTTGGATATATAAAATTTATAAATATAGTAGACGAGTTTAATGGCATGTGAATGTGTGTTAATCCAACACAAACTACTTGTTGGAACATATCAAATTATTTTCATGAGATGTCTTTGTCGTGGTTGCACCTATAGACAACACTGGAAATATGCGATGCAAAAAACAAAAGATGAGGTTATTAGAATATTTTGATGATAACAATTTTGTATATGAAATAGGATCATATGACATCCTGCTCTTGCGCGCACTGAGTGAACTTATTCTTTGAGCACGCTTGCATGCCAGTGATCCGGTTATTTATACGATTGTTTTTTTTTATTATGATTATGAGATATTGTGGATCTCATGATATGTTATTTTTTCTATATTTACATCGACATGTGCTATTGACTGAGTTATCCTGAGTGTGCAGTGTTAGCACTCAAATTTTCCCCAAAATTTGAAAACATCTTTTCGTGTCAAAATTGTCAAAATCATCACTCATTTGTCTTAGGTCATAACTTTTGAATTCATCACTGAATAATGATGAGTCTTATTCACAAATTTTGTCCAAACTCCTATGATCTTTGATCTATCTTCTGACCTGCAAAACCAAAAAAAAATGGATTTTTATTAGTTTTCCTAAAAAACTTCATTTATAAGTTTTCTCATATTTTCAAAATAAAATAAATCTTTATTTAGTCCTTTTTCTAATTCACAAGCCAGTGCAGGCTCAAGCCAAAGCTCGAGTACATGTCACAACCACTTAATGCATAAACTAAACTAAGTGTTAGTACTCAGTGCACCAAGACATGATTCAATCCCTGAGATATTAATACGCCAAGTCAACTTAAACATAGTCCACATGTCAAAGTCAAGTACAAACACCATGTTTCACTTAAATCCCCTTATTGAACACTCTGTCCACATACTTCTTTCGACTCAGAAAATACATCCCTATTACAAGGGGTGTTGTTATTTACCAGACACATATGAATGAGGCTCTTGATCTCATTCATAAAGGAGAATGGTTGCACACATTTCCTGAAGGCAAGGTATCACAAGAGGGTGGGCCTATACAAAGATTGAAGTGGGAAACTACAAGTCTTATTGTGCGTGCTTCTGTTAAACCAATTGTTCTACCAATTGTACACAGTGGGTTTGAAAAGGTAATGTCGGAGAAACATTGGTTCGAAAGAAGGCCGCTTCTTCCTCTTTGTCTAAAAAACATAAACATTGTTGTTGGAGAGCCTATGGAGTTTGACCTTTCGACACTTCAGCGGAGAGTCGAGTCTGAGTCAAGAGTTCTCAGAGCATCAGAGGATGAATACATTGAAGGAAATAAGGGCCATCTCGATAGCTCTGGATAGCCAACGGGATTGTGTAAAGGAATAGATGAAACTGCGCAGAAGTGGCTTTTCGTACATCTTTCCAATCATCAGATCTCATAATGCCAAGCTTCAGATTTCATTTGCCTCATCAATAAACTAATACAACTGCCAAGTTTCAGATTGCAGGTTATGCAAAGCTCAAAGGGTTTTGTTGGGATCGTATTTTTCTTTATCAGTCCTCTAGAAGTTGTTGATTGTCTTGACTGATGCCGCTAATGTCAAGAGGGTTGATCAAATTATTTAGGGTAGAAACGCCATGGTCTACACAGTCTGAGGTAAACCCTAGTCTTAGCATACACATGTCGATTCCTGTCTGGAAGAAATGTGTACATAATATGCTTTTCATGTTGGATATCTTGGATCAACACCCAAACATAGTCATGGATGATTTGGTGGAGCATGATGAGAAGGAGATTCAGAAAGGAATGGATCATCAGGGAACAATTCGAGTGTGGAGTAATATTGTTCCATTTCTCGAATGCATTAACAATGAACTCTTCAAAAGCTTGCAATGTATTGATCCCCACACGAAGGAGTACATTGAGAGGCTCTGAGATGAGCCTCTATTTATGGTCTTTGTTCAGAATGTTCAGGATTATTTTCTCTCATAAGTTTTCCAACGAACAGAGCGCCCAAGCGTTAAGTCTTATGAAGGAGATGTTTAGTGGGATGGCTCTTTCCCTCTTATCACAATTCATTGAACAACTATTATCCATCTCAGGCACAACAACACAAATGAGGTATTGCAGAATGATAGGAACTAGCTCAGAACTAGATCAAAATTACACGGAATGTAGTAAAAGTGATATTTCATATCAGTTAAAGCAATATTTCTTACAAATTGCAAACTATATGGGGCCAGGTTAAAAATGAAAGGGAGACAAATCTAGTCTCAAAGTTGTTTGCAGCTTGTGAAATGGATTTATATTCACCGCTTTAGGACACATGGGGATGTAAGGACCAAAAAAATACAGTGGCAAAAGACATCATTCTCAATGTTTTCTCTGTGGGAGGCCATTCAATGAATGTTGCTAAAAGATTCTAGCAGCAAATGGAGAACAAAGTGAAAGATAGGATTAAAAAGACCTAGCATTCTACAGTAAATGGATTTCCATCTTATCAAGTCGAGAATACATTCATGTTCAGCAGCTCACATGAGATTTTGTGATTTTATAATCAACATCTTTTAAACTTGAGGGGTGAAGCTTGAACACTTGGCAGAATAATTATCAGTCAATGATCCATCCAAATTCCAGATCCTCATTCTTAGTAGCTAATGAGAAATGTTCAAGATGAAGTTTTGGTGGTTTAGGAGAACAGGAAGACTGTTCATTAACCACCAAAAACAGGGCTTTCGGTAGATAATTCACTCAACAGCTTTCTAGGATAACCACCGAAAGCCTGTCATTGCCAGAATGATCAAATTTTTGCACAGATCGAGGTTTGTCTGATCCAAATCTTTTGAAAACACTCATGATGGATAGATGATGAATTATGTATTCAGTTTCAAGATTCATTTTTGGTATATAAGGATTAGAAAAGGTGGCCAAGTTGGTTTTGGCACCTATTTTGGTGGAAACAGATTGGATTTTCTACCTATCTCAACAAATTTGAATTTGTATCTCTTGGAAGAGTCATCACCCAGCCTTGGAAGGCTAGTATTCACTGCACCATGACTCTACAAGAAATGAAGACCATGAAATCTGGGATTGACCTCATTTTTGGGGATCATTCCATATCTTTGGCAAACTGAATTTTGACTTTCTATCTTTAGCATATTTGATCCACATTTTTAGGATCTCAGAACTGCATTGTAAAGCTATAAAGTTGAAGGTAGAGTAGGAACTAAGGGTTCGATTTTGAGTTCTACATGCTACTGTTTTGTAACAAGACACTTTCTTTAATATATCAGTCAGCAAGCTTCTTTCTTTTGTTACTGTCAGACCTTCTTTTATCTATGTCTATGCTTATGAGTGGAATTAGTTCTTTTGTCTCTATTTAATGACCCTGGTAACTGTCATCTTAATTTTGGTTATCAAGCAAGAATCACAAGCATCCTCAGCTAGTTTGTTGACCCATCATATATATATTGTTTTATATATGTTCTGGTTGATTAATTAGTTTTCTCATCCCCCTGTTATTCAAACCTATCTGACAATATCTCTTGAAGGCCTTGTGTTGTATGATTATAGTTAAGACTGTCTTGGGAATATAACTTAGAGTTTCAGATATTCATCTTGATCCAAAACCCCAACCCATTATTGAGAAAATAGTTTATAAAAAGATTGAGTTACCAGGCATCTCTGACTTACAGCCTAGGAGAGTTTCCTGGAGTGATAACAAATTGGCATCATTACCGGGGAGAGGAGATTGAAGCTTAGCTCCCTTGGGACATGACACAGATCCAGCTTTGATGATAGACAAATCTTGGACATTCACTTGGTTGTAATCTTCTATCTAGCGACTCCACGATTAAAGACTCCACTGGGGAAGATCCAGTTGACAAAAGATGAAGGAGTTAAATTTCAAATCCAGGTACCAGTTCATTAGTCTGCTTCGTGAATTGTTGTATTTATTTATCAACTCTTTCGTGCTTTTCCCTGCGTGTGTAAGGAGAATTATTTTCTTCTTTTTATATTCATAAAATCATCATCATTATTGTATATATATGTCTTTAGAAGAGGAAACCTAGAAGCCCTGCATTGTAGATATAGATTCTATATCTTTACATCAGCCTATTCCTAAAGACGAGTTCTGCATTCAAATTTCCTCTGAATCTGAGCATTCATACAACCTTGAGGAGGTTGAACTTGTTTCAAAACCTGTCCAGATCTCAGCCCCTCTAGCCATAATTTCTGAACCTGATCAACAACTTACCATCTCTCATGATCATCCCACAGCTTTTCAAGTTAAGATCCGGATGAAGATGTTCAAACCTTTAAAGCTACCCCATCTTCTTCATCCTTATCTTGATGACTGTTATGAATATCTCCCTTTGTTTTCTGGAGAGAATCAAGCTTCAGCTGAGGGACACACAGAATCCTTTTTGAATTTTGTTGATCGTTTTTCAATTGCGCATGAAGATGTGATCATGAGAATGTTTTTGAAATCTTTGATCAAAGATGCTGCTACATGGTTTAAAAGTCTGAGAACTGATTCAATTGGCTCTTGGACCGAGTTCTCTAATGCTTTCCTGAAGTATTGGGGCAATTACAAATCTTTAGGTTCATACCTTGCTGATTTCTATGCTTTGAAACGAGAGCAAGATGAAGCCTTGCTTGTTTTCAATAGAAGGTTTTACCATGTTTATTATGACATCCCATTGGAGATTCGACCTACTAAGATTGCTGCCATGGTATATTATCTTATGGCTCAGCATAACAAACTTGTCCTTCTCTTGCTAGAAAGGAAGTCTTCATCATTAGGGAACTTGTTTGAAGACGCTCAAGAGGTAGAGGATAATATCCGTACTTCCAGGAGGATCTGAAAGCGGGTTGACTTTGACAATCTTCTTGCACATGAGCAAAAACAATGTCAGTATGGTTCAGATCTTGAGCAGGGAGGTAATGAGTATGAAGCAAATTTAGAATAACAGAAAGCATATGAGCTTATCTCAGATTCGGATCTGAATTCATCAACATTGGCAGAATATTCTAGAGATAGGTATGCTTGTGAAGCTTATGATCAATTTGTAAATCAAGAAGAGCCTATGATGACTGATGATTGCATAATAAATTATATGTTCTCAGTTGAGCCTAATCCATGTGATGGAAATCCTATTTTGTTATCCTCTCGTCAACATTATTCTGATAATGAAATTGTAGTTTTTGATGATCATGAGTTGATCTCAAAAGGACAAGAAGATGATCATTCTTCTTGTAGAGGAACAGTCATGGTTGAGCAAGAGGTTACCATGGACATGCAACTTTTTCCCGAGAAGCAACATGTTTCTAAATTTCTTTTCAAGGATCCAGTAGCAGTTTTCATGGATCTATACTTTTCAGAAAACCTGAAAAGTTCAGACTTCATTAGTTTGCAAATGTTTATGGGTGACAGTTTCGGGTCTGCGACAAATGCTAAGGGCAGCCATCAACTTTCAGATGTGCAGACATAGGGGAATTGCAGCAAATATGGAGAAGAAGGTGAGGAGCTGAAAAGTCCAGATCAGCAGTCCATCCTACATGTTTCTCCGGCAAGGGTTGAGCAGCCTACATTCAACAATGAGATCAATAAAGGCAACTTTCAACATCATTTCAATTTACAGTTAGATCAACAGCTCAAAGAGGTATTGTTTTATGATTTTGAAGACCCTATTGATGACTTTTTGGATTCTATCAGCAGCATAGATGTTAAGATATTTATGTCAGAAGGAGATTGTCTTCATCATTTGTTCAAACCTCTTTTCTGTATGTTATGTCCTTCATTAATTTTCGGGTCAAGATCTATCATGGTGACTACAAATGAGTTTATGACATGGCTGCATTGGAAGTATGCTTTTACTTGATCAATATACTTCTACTGGTTAGATGTAGGAGTAGGCTTAAGAATATGCTCGCCATATGAGCAGTTAGATATTTTTTCAGTTTAATCTCATTAATAAGTAGGATGCTACACGCGAGTTACAGGTTTGGAGAGGACCAGTTGCACAGAGCTTGAGAGTTTTCAGAGATCAGTTGCATAGGCTAGATGACTCCATAGCCCAATGGACTAGACACAAGAAGAATGTAAATGTTCGTAGAGATCAAGGTTGCAGGGTTTTTCAGGTTAAATGGATAGGCACAGGTATGCTTGTTCTTGAAACCTCACAGGGAGGCTTTCATCCCCAGAAGGAGCCAGATGTTAGCACTCAAATTTTCCCCAAAATTTGAAAACGTCTTTTCGTGTCAAAATTGTCAAAATCATCAGTCATTTGTCTTAGTTCATAACTTTCGAATTCATCATTGAATCATGATGAGTCTTATTCACAAATTTTGTCCAAACTCCTATGATCTTTGATCTATCTTCTGACCTTCAAAACAAAAAAAAAATGGATTTTTATTAGTTTTCCTAAAAAACTTCATTTATAAGTTTTCTCATATTTTCAAAATAAAATAAATCTTTATTTAGTCCTTTTTCTAATTCACAAGCCAACGCAGGCTCAAGCCAAAGCTTGAGTACATGTCACAACCACTTAACGCATAAACTAAACTAAGTGTTAGTACTCAGTGCACCAAGATATGATTCAAGCCCTGAGATATTAATACGCCAAGTCAACATAAACAAAGTCCACATGTCAAATTCAAGTACAAACATCGAGTTTCACTTAAATCCCCTTATTGAATGCGCTGTCCACATACTTCTTTCGACTTGGAAAATACATCCCTATTACAAGGGGTGTTGGTATTTACCAGACGCATATGAATGAGGCTCTTGATCTCATTAATAGAGGAGAATGGTTGCACACATTTCCTGAAGGCAAGGTATCACAAGAGGGTGGGCCTATATGAAGATTGAGGTGGGGAACTGCAAGTCTTATTGTGCGTGCTTCTATTACACCAATTGTTCTGCCAATTGTACACAGTGGGTTTGAAAAGGTAATGCTGGAGAAACACTGGTTCGGAAGAAGGCCGCTTATTCCTCTTTGTATAAAAAACATAAACATTGTTGTTGGAGAGCCTATGGAGTTTGACCTTTCGACACTTCAGCGGAGAGCCGAGTCTGAATCAAGAGTTCTCAGAGCATCAGGGGATGAATACATTGAAGGAAATAAGGGCCATCTTGACAACTCTGGATGGCCAATAGGATTGTGTAAAGGAATAGATGAAACTGCGCAGAAGTGGATTTTCGTACACCTTTCCAATCATCGGATCTCATAACGCCAAGATTCAGATTTCATTTGCCTCATCAATAAACTAATACAATTGCCAAGTGTCAGATTGCAGGTTATGCAGAGCTCAAAGGGTTTTTCTGGGATCGTATTTTTCTTTATCAGTCCTCTAGAAGTTGTTGATTGTCTTGATTGATGTCGCCAATGTCAAGAGGGTTGATCAAATTATTTAGGGTAGAAACGCCATGGTCTACACAGTCTGATGTAAACCCTAGTCTTAGCATACACATGCCGATTCCTGTTTGGAATAAATGTGTACAGAATATGTTTGTCATGTCGGATATCTTGGCTCAACACCCAAACATAGTCATGGATGATTCGGTGGAGCATGATGAGAAGGAGATTCAGAAAGGAATGGATCATCAGGGAACAATTCGAGTGTGGAGTAATATTGTTCCATTTCTCGAATGCATTGACAATGAACTCTTCAAAATCTTGCAATGTATTGATCCCCACACGAAGGAGTACATTTAGAGGCTCTGAGATGAGCCTCTATTTATGGTCTTTGTTCAGAATGTTCAGGATTATTTGCTCTCATAAATTTTCCAACAAATAGAGCACCCAAGTGTTAAGTCTTATGAAGGAGATGTTTTGCGGGATGGCTCTTTCCCTCTTATCACAATTCATTGAACAACTGTTATCCATCTCAGGCACAACAACACAAATGAGGTATTGCAGAATGACAGAAACTAGCTCAGAACCAAATCAAAATTACACGGAATGTAGTAAAAGTGATATTTCATATCAGTTAAAGCAATCTTTCTTACAAATTGCAAACTATATGGGGCCAGGTTAAAAATGAAAGGGAGACAAATCTAGTCTCAAAGTTGTTTGCAGCGTGTGAAATGGATTTATATTCATCGCTTCAGGACACATGGGGATGTAAGGACCAAAATAATACAGTGGCAAAAGACATCATTCTCAATGTTTTCTCTGTGGGAGGACATTCAATGAATGTTGCTAAAAGATTCTAGCAGCAAATGGAGAACAAAGTGAAAGCTAGAATTAAAAATACCTAGCATTCTACAGTAAATGAATTTCCATCTTATCAAGTCGATAATACATTCATGTTCAACAACTCACACGAGCTTTTGTGATTTTATAAGCAACATCTTTTCAACTTGAGGGGTGAAGCTTGAACACTTGGCAGAATAATTATCAGTCAATGATCCATCCAAATTCCAGATCCTCATTCTCAGTAGCTAATGATAAATGTTCATGCTGAAGTTTTGGTGGTTTAGGCGAACAGGACGACTGTTCATTAACCACCAAAAACAGGGCTTTCGGTAGATAATTCACTCAGCAGCCTTCTAGGATAACCATTGAAAGCCTGTCACTGTCAGAATGATCAAATTTTTGCACAGATCAAGGTTTTTCTAATCCAAATCGTTTGAAAACACTCATGATGGATAGATGATGAATTATGTATTCAGTTTCAAGATTCATTTTTGGTATATAAGGATTAGAAAAGGTGGCCAAGTTGGTTTTGGCACCTATTTTGGTGGAAACAGATTGGATTTTCTGCCTATCTCAACAAATTTGAATTTGTATCTCTTGGAAGAGTCATAACCCAGCCTTGGAAGGCTATTCTGCATTGCACCATGACTCTACAAGAAATGAAGACCATGAAATCTGGGATTGACCTCATTTTTGGGGATCATTCCATATCTTTGGCAAACTGAATTTTGACTTTCTATCTTTAGCATATTTGATCCACGTTTTTAGGATCTCAGAACTGCATTGTAAAGCTATAAAGTTGAAGGTAGAGTAGGAACTAAGGGTTCGATTTTGAGTTCTACATGCTACTGTTTTGTAACAAGACACTTTCTTTAATATATCGGTCAACAAGCTTCTTTCTTTTGTTACTGTCAGACCTTCTTTGATCTATGTCTATGCTTATGAGTGGAATTAGTTCTTTTGTCTCTGTTTAATGACCCTGGTAACTGTCATCTTACTTTTGGTTATCAAGCAAGAATCACAAGCATCCTCGGCTAGTTTGTTGACCCATCATATATATATGGTTTTATATATGTTCTGGTTGATTAATTAGTTTTCTCATCCCCTTGTTATTCAAACCTATCTGACAATAGCTCTTGAAGGCGTTGTGTTGTATGATTATAGTTAAGACTATCTTGAGAATATAACTCAGAGTTTCAGATATTCATCTTGATCCAAAATCCCAACCCATTATTGAGAAAATAGTTCCTAAAAAAATTGAGTTACCAGGCATCTCTGACTTACAGCCTAGGAGAGTTTCATGGAGTGATAACATGCAGGACTCTGGATGTTAGAGTATGCCGATGGAATCGATGGATCTCCTTGGACTTTGGATCGAGTCAGAAAGTGAATTGTTATGGTTTGAATTTCTTTGATATTACATATGTGACATATGACTAGATATTATGATGTTGATTGTTATAGATGACATGTTTCATTGAAGGATGCACGCTGATGATATCTTGCCAACCAGACTCACATTTGGAGTAATAGAGTCATGCACGACAACCATAGATGTTGAGGGAGAGGTGTGGCAGCAACCCTGCCGCAACTTACTAGCACTCTCATCATTGCTCGAACTGTAGGTTAACGATTACCTAGTTAAAAAGATCCACGATGTTGTGAGGAAAGACTGTGACATTCGCTTACGATGATTCTAAGGGGCACGCAATAAGGAAGGGTCCTTATTCTTTAGGGGCCCTTAGTCTCCTACAAGATCACCTAACGGAGTATTGACTCCAGGGGTTTGAAATCTACCAAATTTAGTCAAGAGGAAAGTGGCATCCTTGGAGCACGTAGTGTGTCTTGAAGGGCCCGTCACACAAATAAAATAGGAATGCAAGCGAGTGGCACCCTTGGAGCACGTAGTGTGTCTTGAAGGGAATGTTGTGGTTTTAACTCAGGTAAGTTAATAAACCTAGTACCTAGAAAACTAAGCCTCCTTAGGACCTAGTCGGCCTTAAAATAAATGATGGTATGAGTAAAGTTTAATAACTAATTGTTCCCTTAAAAACTATCACCCAACCTAGTGAATTAAAACCTAGATCTAAGTAGAACATGTGAAAAACGAAAAACCTAAATAGTCTTGTAACAAGAAGGGGGTAAAGAAAATTCAAACATTATTTATTAAAGTAAAAATTATAATGGATGATTAAATTATTAAAAGGGTAAATGGTTGTTTTTGTCTAAACTTGCTAATTCTGAACTTAGTTAAAAAGAAAAAGGGGAAACTTAAAGAAAAGTGGAAACTTAAAGAAAAAGGGGAATGTCTAACTTAGTAGGGAATCTAGCCTTTGGAACTTTATATTTGTGAACTCAACTAGGCTTTAAGTAAGGCTAAAGTCATTTAAGAAATGTAAGGGAATAAAGGGATACCGATGAACGTTTTTAGGAACGATTTTAGGTGGGTGAGGGAAATAGGAAAAATTAATTAATTAATAAATTGATTTTCTGGTGCAACTAAGGGATCGAGTGACATGTGTATGGGGGAGGTTTGTCCTAATTAAATTTAATAAAAAGAATCTAAAAAGGGTTTGAGAAACTAATCACTAAGAAAACTGTATAAAAAGGATGGAGGAGGAAGATTATGATCACGTCTAGTTTGCGTAAGGTTACGCTGCCGAAATTTTATCTTGGCTGAATTTCTCTTTGTGGGAGTTGGGATACCCAACTCGGGTAACGAGTGGTAGCTCGACCTTGTGAGGCGAGCTGGAAGATAGCATTATCTGATATTGTGTGTGTGGCCCCTTTGTGGCTCGGGGGGATCAGGGGGAAGAAGAGTACCCCTAGCATTGGTTGGGAGGTACTGGTGAGGTCTCAGCGGTTGGCAAGTGGGAATTGGGTGGAGCACATGCATGGGACAATGACTATGGATTATTCTCCTTTGGATTCGTTACGCACGTGTAAATTTGCATTGTAATTCAGTCAATTTTTTTGTATATGAATATTATTAATGATGAAGATTGTAGTGTATTTCATTTAGAAGTTGTTGCACTTGTACTAGGTCTTCTCCTTATTTAGATCTTCAAGGTGAAAAATTCTAAATTATGATTTAAGGAAAACAAAGATATGTATGGTAATGAAATTGGTTATTTTCATTATGAAAAGTGAATCATATCGTCTTGTCATGAACACATGAATAACTTAGTTGCTCCTTTGTGTGTATGTAATCTGAGGATTATCCTATTGTTTGATTTGAATATGAGTTGTATCTTTTGAGTTAGGCAATTTAGAAACAATTGAATTGTCTTCATTTATACACATAAATTGTAGTTGTGCATAATTTTAAGTACGCCCACTGCTAAGTTACCTTTCCCACTATTTCTGGTTCCCCAGAACCACAGGATAGACTAATAGGATCTTTGATACCTGCAAAATACATTGCCTATGTGTTGTCTTCATTGATGTCTACTCTTTGACAACCTTTAGTAGGTGACAGTTTCTTGCACTTTTGGGATTATGGCTTGACTCAAACATTGCCTCACGAACTGTACAAATTAAGTTTTATTTCATATTTTTGGATTAATATCACTCTTTAACACTTTTAAATGCTTCCATTACCTTATAGAATGATAGTCCGTGTATATGGAAATTCCTTATTTGATCATCTATCGCTAGATACGTTGAAAATTTTTCATTGACATCTATCTCTTAAAATCGTTGAGCACCGAATCCCATCCTTGCCTGCAATTCTTTGAAAATCTTTTTAATGTGAATTTCGATGGACTATGTAACTTATTATTTTCTTGAGTTATTATCGTAATGTTTCATGGCCAGAATGCACATAGGCCCCTAACCTTTCCACCCACGAAGTGTATTCTTAAAACTAATTTCTTGAGTTTGATGGTGCTCTCATTAATTTTTCTTAATTTAGCCTATCTTGGCACTGCACTGCGTAGGTTTCAATGCATTCTCAGATCTGTGTTGTCGCCGGTGATATTTTTGGGACTTACCCTCGATGCCCTTACGCCCTTGCAGTCACCCCAACTATTGGGCCATTTCGTCGCTTCTTTTTCCCACCTGTCTTATGACGAGACGAATGACCTAGCATCCCACCTTTTTCCTCGCTGTAAATTAAGGCGAATTGGAATTTCTGGGTCGAATCTTACGCCTGTGCGTCTTGCCTTTGTAGTCGTTTATGAGTTGTAACTGATCCTTAATGGAAGTGGCGCTCTCCCTTGAATTAACGTTCTGAATTTTATAATATTTGTTGCCTTGGCTATTTTAGATACTGTATTTATTGTTGTATTAATGGTTGTTTTGTTGACAGCTACGATTAAAACTACTATAAACCCATTTCAATTTTTATATAAAAATCATATAACTTTTACTATGGTTCAACAATTTCAATTGTTGATAGTTGGATTCGACGTTAATAGTTCCAGTTTATTTATGGAATAACAGTTAACGGAATTATTTTTACTTTATTGCCTTTATCCAACACAATAGATTAATTGTTTTTCCTTTGCATTAAAATAACAGTTCACTTAAATTAATGTGATGATTTTATTTTTATTAATGCCACTGCCACGATATCACTATTAATTTGGTGCAGATATTCAGGTTGTGTTGTCTGGGCATAAATATTTAATGTATAACCCTGACTCATAATGTCATTGACACTGCCAGGATCTCAATATTAATTCTTGCACATAGTTTAGAAATGTTGTCCAAGTGTTAGTATTGATGTATAAACCAGGTTGATCATTGATTAGTATGAGTATGGTATCAATCGATCATATTAATGGGAGTAAAAAAAAATTGTAAGTGTCATTCTAGAGCGTTAGTATTAATTAATTGAATGTTGGGATATATCAGTTTTAATAAAGGATGTTGATTTTATGATAGGTGTCATATTTATGATATTTACATTGATGGTTGATTTTAATTTATTTATCTAAATATGGTGAAACAATTTTAATGTTTCTTCGCGAAATTGCCATTAATTTTTGCACATTGCTTGACTTGAGTAAGGGTGTCTGATGCTTACCTTTCCCCCTCTTTCATCTTTTCACTCCTTGCAATTTAAGAGTTGATTTTATTGTAGGGATTTAGAACCCTTGAAGAAAAATTTATAGATGAATTTATTGAAATATTAAACCCTCAAATGGAAGGTATATGTTGCTTAAATATGGTTAGATGCTTTTACCCTTAGATGATGATTGGTTACTTATGTTGTAATTTAGTCCTTATGATAATAAATGCTAATGAATTACATCTAGTCGTTGCACCATTTAAATGTATCGATTATAGTCACCACTACACCCATGTTTTCTTTATTGTTTGAGCACCTTTGTCAATTTCCAAAATGCCGAAATACTTTGTTTCCCAACTTTCTCCTCCTTTCGCAATTTTGGGTTTTCCAACACCGAAATGCTTGGCTCTCTTGGTCTTCAGGATTCCCGAAATGCCGAATTCTGGTATCCTGAAATGTCCTTCCTCGGTTCTTCATCTTTCGTTCTTTCAGAGTTTCCATCCCTGAAAACCTATGAACCTATGTCTTTTTGAACTACCGAAGTTTTGAACTTCGATATGCCGAAATGCGTGTTTCCTCCAAACGCTTTCAGACTTTCGTGTTTCAGGCTTTCCCGATGCAAGGTCTCCTCTGCCCCTGCTCTCTCGCACTTCCGGTGTCCGAAATACCGAAGTGACGAAATGGCCCTTTTTACTCCTAGCCGAGATCAACGGTCACGATCCACTCTCGAATCGATGGCCCTGATCATTTCGGGTTTCCTCCTTAAGAGCCTGGATCTCTCATCCTCGGGATTTCCGAAATCCCGATATCCAGTATGTCGAAATTCTCTCAACAATACTCTTCTGAACATTTTCGGGACTTCGCGTTTCAGAATTTCATGAATCCCAATGCACTAAACCTTCGCTGACCTCTGATACTTCCAGTACCCGAAGTACCAAAGTACCCTTCTGCTGCCACGTGTCCTTTCCCTAGATGCTTCCGATCCTCTTTCGGATTTTGGGACTCCACGATCCCTGTGGCACAATTCCTCTGTCTTCTTGAATCCCCGGTATCCGAAAACCCAGTGGAATCCCCAATCTCCACCACGTGTCCTCCTACAAAGGGACGGTCTAGATCATTTTTGGGACTTCGCCGTTGACAAAGTTGAAAGACTCTCCTTTGTGTTTCTCGATGTCCTAATCCCTGAAATGGGTGATCTCGCGACACGTGTCCTCTTCTAAATGGACGTCTTAGATCTCTTCACATATTTCGGGACTATCACTATGGAGTGTCTCGACCTTTCGTCATCAGGACCTCCAAAATCCCGAAGTCTGAAATCCCGATACGTTCGCTATTTTGGGACCTTTCTCCTCTGCTCACAACGGTTTCAAACTCATGCTTCTTCTGACAGATCCGACAACTATCGACTGCCTGAGTGAGATCTGACGACTCAGATCTACTCCCTTCCTATGTGCTCTCTTGTTGCTATCTGAACATGGAAACTCAATGGTCTAGATCTTCCCTTCGGCCTGATCCGATGGTAGTTGTTCCCCTCTGATCATGCGCATTCTTCCTGAACTTGGAAGATTCTTCAAATGCCCAAGGGATCAACCTTAGCTTCTCTCCTCTACGAGCCCTACCATAGTTAATCTCGCTTGCATTCTCAAAGATGATTTCTCTCCTGAGCTTATATCGGGATCAACCCTCCAAAGGGTCTCCTTTTCGCCCTCTGCAACCTTTGCAGATATATATCAGTGCACAAGGCCACTTTTCCTCCTGAGCGTTTTCTGTGGCTTCGACCTCTAAGGAAGCAATCCTTATTCCTTCTCCTTCAGGTGGAGAATATGATGTCCTCTTGGAAATATCTTTCTCAAGCAACCTCTTGCTGACTCTGTGGGGTGTTCAACAACCCTATGAAGATCCTTCCTTGGACTCTTCTTCAGTTCCAAAACTCAAAGGGTTCTTCCCTTGTAATCTATCTACACATATACTCAATGCCCTCCTGGAAGAGTGTCTTCTCACAGAACATTCAACAGTTATGTCTTCTCCTGTGCACTCTATGCACCTGCACAATGCCTTCTTAGCAGAGCCCTCAGAATCCTTAGTGATTATGTTTCTCTTGGAACTCACAACAGAGTTCCTCCTCAATGCAACCCGTGCATCTACTCAATGCCCACCTAACAGAGTTCTTACATAATCCCACAGTGATTCTATCCTCCAGTGTGCCTTCCTCTACACACTCTTTCCTCCAAGGTGTTCAACAACCTTGAGCTCTTCCTCTGAGTCAATGATTTTAGTTGGTGTGCCCTCCTAGCACGTCCTTGTCCAAATTCCACAGAATTGGAAGTGTTCTCTAAGCACTGGCTATCAGAACCAGTAGTGGTCTATCACGCCCTCTTGGCATGAAGCCTCAAAGATCCCCTAAACCTAAAATCAAACAACTCCTCAGATAGCAAAACCTATCTGTCCTTGCAATTTCACATCTACAACATACATTCATAGCATACAAAGAACACATGAAAGAATTCACACAACACAGATAATATGCATGAAAAATATCTCTGGTTTGTATTAATAAAATGCCTCCTTTACAAAGTTTTTCCAAGCGTGGACTGTAACAAAGTCTTAGCTCCTTTTTCTCTCTCTCTCACTCAAATTCTTTATGCTCCCTAAGACTAATTAAAAAACAAGAACAAAAGGATCTTTTACATGAGGGGCTCTTCGAGCTCTTCCCTCCAAGATACCTATCCTATTCAATTACATTGAATTCATAATTAAATGGTTGTCTAGTCCAGATTGGATCTAGATTCCACCCTTACAACCATTAAAGGCTATCTACAGCTTTTCCTCTGCAAAGGCGTGGCTTCATGGCTCAATGACCTTACAAATATTAAATTCCCCTAATTCAAATTCAAAATACGAGAGGGTTGGCTGGCTGGCACATGGATGGCATGGAGAGATGCTCCTGCATCATACTCCTCAGCTATAAAATTCATGAGATCCTGATCATGAGCCTCCCATCTCAGTTGTTGAAATCCTCCTGGATCCCAAACAATTCTTGGGAGTTGTTCATCTACTCTATTTCTCTGTTGCTGCTACTGCTTCCGCTGCTTTGCTACTACTGTTGCTTCTCTTCTGTCCAACTTCTCCTTGCTGGAAGTCTCTATTGATCTCAACATCATCCTTCTGATGTCTTCTATCATCTCGTCTAGCTGCTTCCCTGGCTGGTTCTGTCCATGCAGTCTCCTCAGCTACATTTTCTTTTTGCAGATGGGCAAATCATCACGATCTCTCATGTCATCTACTTCATCCTCTATGGCCTCAACTTGACACCCTGTTGCAGATTGCATCTCTGTAGTCTCCTTACTGACCTATTGTTCAACCATCATCTCTGATAGTTCTTTTTCCATTCCCTTTGTTGGTATGTGTCCAGCTTCTTCCATCTCCTCCTGAGCCTGGAATTTCCCTTCATCTGTATCCAACCTAATCTGTTGGATATGCATGCCCTGCACCTTCACCCTTCTCTCCAGGGCTTCAATCTCTTCGCACAGATCAGCAAGACTCGTGTTATCTGTCTCTTCTTCATCTTCTTCGGCTGCAAGCTCCAATGCTGCAGTCGTTTTAGCTTCCTGGCTGAAAATTTTGAGCCATTCCTCGGAATGATCTTCTTCTTCTTCTGCTTGGGCAGTCATCAGTGGCTGCTCCACTTCTTCTTTCTCCCTAACAGTCTTTGTTGGATGTCATTCTTCTGTTGCTACCTCGGTAACACACATGTTGGCCTCATCTGGGATATACGACAGGAATACCTTTATCCCTCCAATCATTAGAATGCTCTTCTGATCTTCTCTCTCTGTCAACTCCTCTGGATGATATGAACTCACCTATGAGCTCATCTGTTCTCCCTTTCCCTCCTGGTAATATGGGATTTCTCTTCTTCGCACCTAACAGTCTATGAGATCCTCGGATCTTATCTCATTACCTTCTTGGCAATGCAAAATTCCCTCGCTATCCTCCTAATAGTGTATGAGATCCCACAATGACCTCATCTCATTGCCCTCTTGGAAATTGGGAACTTGTGTTCTTCCCTCTCTGCAGTCTTTGAGATCTTCAGCTGATCTCATGTCATCCTCACTACTAAGGTTTCTCCCAGCTTCTGGTTCACACACCTGAACCATTTTCTTCTCTGGTATGTTGAGGGTTCCAGCATGCCTCAACCATATTTTCAACAGCCTCTGTTGTCTTTTGACTAGCCATTTTACCCTCGTCTTCATGGGCTATTCATATACCCATCGCAACCTTGCATCCTGCTGCATCTGCAATTCAAGTTCATCCATCCTTTCCCTGATCTTGGCAAGCTCCTTATCTCATGTAGTGTTCTCCTACTGTTGATGGACCTTCTTCCCATTGTGTGCATGGCCTTTAGTAGCCATCTTCGCCTTATGTATACCCTCCTAGAAAACTTGTTGTTGTCACTCTACAACTAAGAGATTTTAGCCTTTCCTTACAGTCCTCCTGATTGTCTTCCTTGACTGTTGCATACCTGCAAACAATCAACACATAATTTCTTCATCATTTTGTCTTTTCTCCTTGCTTCACCTGAAATAAATGAAGTCTCGCTCTGATATCACTTTTATATGTATCAGAGTATTCTTTCTCTCCCTCTACCTGAGATAGACAAAATCAAGATCTGATACCACTTTGATGCAGACCCCCCTACCTAAGAAGGTTCTACATGACCTCCCAGTCTAAGGATCGTTCAAATTCCTCTTCTGAGCCGAAGCATCTCTTTCGGATCCCTCAGAATCCAATCCACAGGTCCTTCACCTTCACACGGCTTTCGAACCTCAGAATCCAATCCACAGGTCCTTCACCTTCGCACGGCCTTCAAACACGACCACGATTCTTTCCCGAAATGGAATTTTGGGTTTCGGGACTCCTTGAGTCCTGATGTCGAGAGTCCTTGACTCTTCGATCTCTCGGTCTCTGAAATGTCAATTTGCCGAAACCGCGTCACTCATGGTTATCCCCCTGGGATATACCCTTAGGCCATATGACCTCCCCCTCATATGACCGCGGCTTTATTCGATGTTCATCGACGCAAGGCTCCTGGCTCCCTGTCTTCAAGACTCCCGAAAAGCCAATTTCTGAAATGTCAAAATACTTTGTTTCCTGGCTTTCTCCTCCTTTCACGATTTCTGGTTTTCCAACACCAAAATTCTTGGCTCTCTTGGTCTTCAGGATTCCCGAAATGCCAAATTATAGTATCCTGAAATGTCCTTCCCCGGTTCTTCGCCTTTCATGCTTTCGGAGTTTCAATCCCCGAAAACCTCTAAACCCTTGTCTTTGAAACTCCTGATGTTTCGAACTCTGATATGTCGAAATGCTCATTTCCTCCAAACGCTTTTGGACTTTCGTGTTTTGGGCTTTCCTGATGCAAGGTCTCCTCTTCCCCTACTCTATCGCACATCCGGTGTCGAAAATGCCGAAGTGACGATACGACCCATTTTACTCCTGGACGAGATCAATGGTCACGATCCACTCTCAAATCAATGGATCATTTCGGGTTTCCTTCTTAAGATCCCAGATCTCTCGTCCTCAGGATTTCCGAAATCCCGATATCTGGTATGCCGAAATGCTCTCGGCAATAATCTTTTGAACGTTTTTGGGACTTCACGTTTCAGAATTTCATGAATCTCGTTGCACTAAGCCTTCGCTGACCTCTTATACTTCCAATACCCGAACTACCGAAGTACCCTCCTGCTTCCACGTGTCCTTTCCCTGGATGCTTCTGATCCTCCTTTGGATTTCGGGACTCCACGATCCCTGTGGCATAATTCCTTTATCTTCTCGAATCCCTGGTATCCAAAAACCTGGTGGACTCCCCAATCTCCGCCATGTGTCCTCCTACGAAGGGATGGTCCATATCATTTTCAGGACTTCACCGTTGACGAAGTCGAAAGACTCCCCTCTTTGTTTCTCAATTTCCTAATCCCCAAAATGGGTGATCTCATGACATGTCTGTTATCACTCCAAGAAACTCCTTAGGGTTGTAGGCTAAGAATGCTTGGTAACTTAAGAAATTTAATAATCAAAGTATGTGTGGAACAATGGGATAACTGAGAAGGCTAAGAAAAGGACAACTTGTTATGCATCTAAATAAACTAGTGCTTTGAGAAACCAGATATCAGTTACAGTAGATAAAAAGGTGTGAAGAATACCATTCAAAATAACCAAGTACAAGAGATGTAGGATCATACAAGACAGTAAAGAAACATCTAATTCACATTCATGGGCTATACTAGAAGATAATAGTTCTGAATAACTAAGTTGAATAGAATTAAATAACAGAGTAGTGGAGTATATGAAAAGACTGATATATAATAACCAAAGAAGACTGTGATTCATTTAGCATAACAGAGTCAAAGTACATAGCCAAAGTCTCTAGGATTGAACCCTTCATCTATATTAATTCTGTATCTTTATAGCTTTACATCACAGTTATCATATCTTAAAACAATGGATTTGATTTTCTAAAAACAGAAAGAAAACTGTATTTACAAGAAACTAGGAGTAGATCCTCAAAATGTGGTTGAAAAGTTGATGATGTGTAGCCTAGCCTTCCAAGGCTCTTTGGTTTGATCTCCTGAAGATGAAATTCAAGTTGGATGATGTTTCTTCAAACCCTTGATATTCTTCTTTTAAAAAAAAATGCCAAATGTAGTTGAAAAACCTCTTTTTGACCTTATCCCTCGAAACTAGCCTTTAGATCGAACTTGATAATTCAACAACTGTCCATTTGAAGTGGTTTCAAACCATTCAAACTCAAAAAATCCCAATCTGGGCAAAAATTTGGTTATTCTGGCCGTGACAGGCTTTCACCAGCTTATTTTCCTAAAAACCGCTCCTTAGCTGGTGAAAAGCAGAGCTTTCACCAGCTAACTAGCAAAGTTCAAGACGAGTTAGCTGGTGAAAGCGCAGATTTGTTTAAAATTAAATTTCTCAGTCATGGAGAGTCTGTTTTACATGCTTGAATAGTCGATCGACATCTAGAAATCCTAATATTTCCAATGGTGCTTTTAAATCTGTATTTGGAGCTCAGGAATCTAGTCAAATGTTCCCTGTAAGATTATGCATCATTCTTTAAAAAATGCCAGTGCATTTTTTATCACTAACATCTTGCTCCAACTGGGATGGAGACCTCCCTGCGAGGTTTCCAAGAACCTGGTAAACCTTGTGCCTTTAGTATTGGGCATGGATTTATTCAGCCTTTACAATTTATCATCTGGTTTTGGAAATTCCATGTTGACTATTATAGAAATAGTACACTCATCAGGTGGATGACAAAGTACTCTAAAAGCTTGCAATAACTTTATGCTGTTGTTGAGTTTTATCTTTTCAATCAGCTCCAGCAAATTGTTTGTGCCCTGTAGTTGTAGCTATGACTGCCTCATCAAAAATAAACTCTAAAGTTCCAACCTTTGCGTTTTTACCATCATAAACTTGGCAAAGACTTCTGGAATTTCACTCCTAGAAGCTACAACCCTTAGCCCCTCTTATGTCTTGATATTTATAGCTCTACAATATAGTTTTCAGATCCTAAAAGAATGGATCAGATATGCTAAAGATAGAAAGTCAAAATTGATTTACAAAAGATAAGGAATGATCGTCAAAATGAGGTCAATTCCACATTTCATGGTCTTCAGATGATGTAGAATCCCTTTGCAGTGCGGATAAACCTTCCAAGGCTATTTGATGACTCTTGAGAAAGATGAAATTCAAATTTGCTAAGTTTAAAAAAAACCCTGATTTATTGCCCCCCCTAAAAGGTGTCAAATCAACTTAAAACCCTCCTCTAACTCTTTTGCATCAAAACTGGATCTTAGATTTGACACTATAATTCAATATGTATCTTTGGAAAGCATTTTCAAGAGATTCGGTTGAGAAAAACTTTGATCTGGGCAAAAATACACCTTCGCTGGCCAGTCTCAGGTTTCACCAGCTATTTCACCTTAAGATTTGTTAGTTAGTTGGTGAAAGATATGCCTTTCATCAGCTAACTGGTTATAAATTTGCCTTCTGCACTGGTGAAAGTTCTGTTTTGAAAATAATCTTCAAAATTGCAAAAATGCATTTTTGTCTCATCTTTCTGATCTTTAAGGATGATCCTTTGGGGCCTCTGAAAATGATGGGAACAAAAATTTGACCATGGGGGAAATGCTAGTAGAGAGGCCATCCTCATTTTGTTTTGAATCATCAATGATATTTCCATGTTTGAGAACAACTACCACGCCATCATCCTCCATTTGTTGTGACTGTACTGATGGCAGATTGTATCATTATAAGTTAATGGACTACATTGTTAAACACAGATGGTGCCATTCCGGTATATATATTTTTCCATTCCTGAAATTGTATGAGTGGAGGAATTGTAATGCATACCCTCTGGAAGGACATCATAACATTGTGTCAAGCAATTATCCTACCTGGGGATTCTACAATTCCTTTGTGCTTTTATTTCAAACAAATTCTTGTTAAATGTCACCCACTTTGAGAAAGCTTGCTGATTATCTGGGTTGTTCCGCAAATAAGTTCTTAAAGTGCTCAAAGCTAGCTTCAACTCTTGCTGTAAAATAGACATGAATCCTATGGACTGGAATCTTATTTAGTACTGGGTCTTCATAATTACCTTCATGCCTTGCTTATTGAAATAAGGCTGTGATACAAAGGAAAAAACCTTCTTTCGAAAACTGTATATGTGGAGTAAGGAACTAGAATAGAGATAACAACAAGAAGTGTAATGAACCAACACATAGGACTGGGGCCACAAGCTTCAACAAGAACTTTGTATGCCATCATCGATATTGTAGATCCATATACAAAAATAAACAAATACCAGAATGCAATACTGCCCCATATGTATAGATGTTGTATCCATGTGAAATAACTGATGGCCAGTGCTACTACATTTATCTCAGGTGTATCCAATGTGATTAGTATTTGCTTCATCACTTGTCTCAGCAAACTGCATGCAAATCCAATATTGATGGCAGTTTCCAATTTATCTCCAGTCAAAACCCAAATCTTAATACCAGCCTGTTCTAGCTTATCAATGCGCTAAGGAACCCCCTTCTACAGTTTGTCTTGGCATCAGTTGCATCAACAAGAATCAATTCCCTTTCAATTTTATCTGTGACTGCATCCAAAAAATTCACCGTAAAGTTTTTTTGGGGAACAAAAGGAAACCAAAAACCTGTACCCAACAACAAACAAGAACCATTCCAAGGACATGACCATATGGATCTTCTCCAAATAAGCAATTCGCTTCAAGTTGTTGTTGGCATGATTTGCATGATCGATCAGCCAAGTAATAAATGCCATTACCTGTGCATGATATTTTGGATGTTAGCGCCTGTATAACGCGCTCTATAACATTGGCATCTGCAATCTTAAATGGCCAAACTCGGCCCTGTCAAAACCCAATGAAGTCATAATGTTGTCCATTTATTCAACAATTGAATAATTTGGCATTCAAGGTTATGGTGCCATCAATTCCCATAATTTTGGCAAATAACCCAATCTTCTTAACACCTGTATGACATCTAGCTCCTCGTGGCTCGATTTTCATGCAATCTATTGTCTTTTTACCTATCAAACTATCCAAAACGCAACTATACTTCATCAAATCCACTGTGTGCACATCTTCTGCTTGCAAAATCGGGCATCTGGACTCGGTGTTTGTATGTAGACTTGTAACTGAATATCCAAAAAGGGAGAATTCCATCTACACAATATCTGGCACACCTGTCAGTTATCTTCATTTTTCTCACAGCAAATATTTCCCCATCATCGGGATATTTGGATGTTTTGGGAGTTTATAAATGTCAACCCTCTCATAATATATCAATGAGTTGTAATGTATATGGTATACTTGGCACTTAGTGCTGAGTTTTAACATCTAAACTCAACTTGATTGTCAATTTCTGTGACTTGGAGTTTGATGAGTGATGTGGCTAGATTTGGAGTTTGACTTGGTATATCAATATCTCATAGCTTGGTGCGCTGGATACTAAGGCTTTGTTTAGTTCATACATTGAGTTATTGTGACATGTGAACTCAAGATTTGGCTTTAATATATATATATATATATATATGTTTCAATATGTAGTATATACACTGTAACAGCAGGGAAATTACCCTCTCCATTCTTTGTTGGACGAATACCACCAGGTACATTTGCAACACCTTCCATGAGATTACCTGCAATCAAATTCAGCAATCAAATTCAGCAAGCAGGCTCTGCGGCAATTTGCAGTCGATTTTCATGAAGCACACCACCCACATCTTTCCTTTGGTGGTTCCATTGATTTCTTCTTATAACTTGGCCAACAAAATTTGAGAGGTGCCTTTGAAAACGTTTTTACTTGCTCTGAGATTGTTCCTGAAAGAGTCTTTTAAAAATATTCCCTTCTATTGATAGATTTGTAGTCTTCAACTGACCTGGATGCTAGATTAGCAGCTGCAGATGCAACAATATCACCTAGAACATAATAATTGATGTATGCATTTGGTTTGAAGCTTGCTTTACATACACAATTGTTTGTATATAAATCAATATTCAGTTGCTTTGCCAATATCATCAGTTTTCTCTGTTTATTCATGAAATCAACAATTGAAAAAGATCTAATTGCTTGTATGAGGAGCTTATTCCTCTGTCTACTCCTACTGCTAAACAAACCTGAAATTTGGTCAGGTAAACGTAGATTTCCATAGCAGCCAAGAAAGCAATTTTCTTGCAACTTTATGCAAAGTTATAGACAACCAGACTATAGGATTTGAAACATAATCTTTAAAATCAAACATACAATCAAAAAATATGACCTCAACGATGGCAACAACTGGAATTTTCTTACTGCAAAACATCTCCATATGAGTGGCAATCAGATCTGAAAATTCATACCAAGCTGGGTGCTCAACATATGACAAAGAAACATGCATCATAAACTGTTGATTTAATTTTTTCTGCTCTCTTTTACCATTACTGGTCTCAATGTTGAATACAGACTTCTCATCCTCTGTCAGAGAATAATATAAGAAGGATTTTTTATCTGAACCTTTCAGCTCATCGCCTTCCTCCTCATATCTACTGAGATCTTCCAGCCCCTGCAAACCAGAAAATTGAGAGCTGCCCCCAGTATCTACTGCAGATTCAACACTTTCACTTGTTGATTTGTCAATCTGCTCATCACCTTTCAAGTCTTCATGTCTGCTATAATTTTCCTGTGTCTGCAAATCTGAAAGTTGAGGGTTGCTCATAGTATTTTCCACAGATCTAAAATATGTTGATCTATTACTTTCTCTTGTTGATATATGCATTGGTTCTTCAACATCAATACATCCAAAAGAGACATGTTTATTTTGATCAATATTCAAAACAACAGACACATTTGATATGATTTCAGATATGTCACTATTATCCTTCAACAACTCTTGTCCTACATGGTAAATGTCTTCTTCAACAAATAAAGCTTTATGAAGCGAATAAAACTCTTCACAACATCCTTCAAAAAGATATTCAACTAGAAAATAATCTTTACAAAAGGAATTGAAGGCTAAATGGAAATCTGTCAAAGAACTAACACTTGCATTAGGAAGAGACCGGCACCATTCATGAGCAATTCCCTCTAATGAGAAAAAGAAGAGCCGGATCTGAACATCCTCATGTACAATTTTAAGTCGATGAATAAAATCATGAAAATCCAACAAGTGTTCAGCTGGCACTTCCCATTCTTCTCCTCGAAATCTGGGAAGGTTTCATTCCCATTCATCTTTGCTAGGCACTGGATTAGGGAAACCAACAATTTTTGAAAAATCACAGAATGCATACCTCTTAGATAAGATCTTGTTCATTTCATACTAGTGGGGTCGCCAACGGATTTCAGAACAATGGAGTTGCCATCGAAATTTTCCTTCATGGAGTCGCCAGATAGATGATTACAACCAAATAATGTCCACACTTTGTCTATCATCAAAGCTGGATCTTGTCATCTCCCAAGGAAGCTGAGCTTCAATCTCCTCTCCCTGGTAACGACGCCAATTTGTTATCACTCCAAGAAACTCCTTAGGGTTTTAGGCTAAGAATGCTTGGTAACTTAAGAAATTTAATAATCAAAGTATGTGTGGAACAATGGGATAACTGAGAAGGCTAAGAAAAGGACAACCTGTTATGCATCTAAATAAACCAGTGCTTTGAGAAACCAGATATCAGTTACAGTAGATAAAAAGGTGTGAAGAATAGCATTCAAGATAACCAAGTACAAGAGATGTAGGGTCATACAAGACAGTAAAGAAACATCTAATTCACATTCATGAGCTATACTAGAAGATAACAGTTTTGAATAACTAAGTTGAACAGAATTAAATAACAGAGTAGTGGAGTATATCAAAAAACTGATATATAATAACCAAAGAAGACTGTGATTCATTTAACATAACAGAGTCAAAGTACATAGCCAAAGTCTCCAGGATTGAACCCTTCATCTATCTTAATTTTGTAGCTTTATAGCTTTACATCACAGTTATCAGATCCTAAAACAATGGATCTGATTTTCTAAAAACAGAAAGCAAACTGTATTTACAAGAAACTAGGAGTAGATCCTCAAAATGTGGTTGAAAAGTTGATGATGTGTATCCTAGCCTTCCAAGGATCTTTGGTTTGATCTCCTGAAGATGAAATTCGAGTTGGATGATGTGTCTTCAAACCCCTGATATTCTGCCTTTTAAAAAAATGCCAAATGTAGTTGAAAAACCTCTTTTTGACCTTATCCCTCAAAACTAGCCTTTAGATCAGACTTGATAATTCAACAACTATCCATTTGAAGTCGTTTCAAACCATTCAAACTCAAAAAATCCCAATCTGGGCAAAAATTCGGTTATTCTGGCCATGACAGGCTTTCGCCAGCTTATTTACCTAAAAATCCGCTCCTTAGCTGGTGAAAAGCAGAGCTTTCACCAGCTAACTAGCAAAGTTCAAGATGAGTTAGCTGGTGAAAGCACAGCTTTTTTTAAAATCAAATTTCTCAGTCATGGAGAGTCCATTTTACATGCTTGAATAGTCGATTGACATCTAGAAATCCTAAGATTTCCAATGGTGCTTTCAAATCTATATTTGGAGCTCTGGAAGTTAGTCAAATGTTCCCTGCAATATTAGGCATCATTATTTAAAAAATGCCAGTGCATTTTTTATCGCTAACAATGTGTCCTCCTCTAAAAGGATGGCTCATATATCTTCACTTATTTCGGGACTATCACTATGGAGTGTCCCAACCTTTCATCATCAGGACCTCCAAAATCTCGTTCACTATTTCAGGACTTTTCTCCTCTTCTCACAAGGGTTTAAACCTTGTGCTTCTTCTGACAAATCCGACGACTATCGGTTGCTTGAGTGAGATATGACGACTCAGATCTACTCCCTTCCTATGCACTCTCTTGTTTCTATCTGGACGTGGAAATTCAATGGTGCAGATCTTCCCTTCAGCCTTATCCAATGGTAGTTGTGCCCCTCCGAGCATGCATGTTCTTCCTGAACTTGGAATATTCTTCAAATGCCCAAGGCCTCAACCTTAGCTTCTCTCCTCTGCTAGCCCTACCATAGTTAATCTCGCCTGCATTCTCAAAGACAATTTCTCTCCTGAGCTTATCTTGGGATCAACCCTCCAAAGAGTCTCATTTTCAGCCTCTGCAACCTTTGCAGATATATCTCAGTGCACAAGGCCACTTTTCCTTCTGATATTTTTTCTATGGCTTCAACCTCTAAGAAATCAATCCTTATTCCTTCTCCTTCAGGTGGAGAATCTGATGCCCTCCTGGCAATATCTTGCTCAAGAAACCTCTTGCTGAGTCTGCAGGGTGTTCAACAACCCTGTAAAGATCCTTCCTTGTATTCTTCTTCAGTTCCAGAACTCAAAGGGTTCTTCCCTTGTGCTCCATTTGCACATCTATTCAATGCCCTCCTAGCAGAGTGTATTCTCACATAACATTCAACAATTTTGTCTTCTCCTGTGCACTCTATGCACATTCTCAATGCCTTCTTGGTAGAGCCCTCAGAATCCTTAGTGATTCTGTTTCTCTTGGAACTCACAACAGAGTTCCTCCTCAATGCAACTCGTGCATCTACTCAATGACCACCTGGCAGAGTTCTTACAGAATCCCGTATCGATTCGGTCCTCCACTGTGCCTTCATCTACATAGTATCGCCTCCAAGGTGTTCAACAACCTTGAGGTCTTCCTCTGAGTCAATGATTTTGGTTGGTGTTCCCTTCTAGCACGTCCTTGTCCAAATTCCGCAAAATTGGAAGTGCTCTCTAAGCACTGGCTATCAGAACCCGTAGTGTTCTGTCATGCCCTCTTGGCATGAAGCCTCAAAGATCCCCTAAACATGAAATCAAGCAACTCCTCAGATAGTGGAACCTATCTGTCCTTGGAATTGCACATCTACAACATACATTCACAACATACAAAGAACACATGAAAGAATTCACACAACACAGATAATATGAAGGAAAAACTGCTCTGGTTTGTATTAATAAAATGCCTCCTTTACAAAGGTGTTCCGAGCACAGACTGTAACAAGGTCTTAGCTCCTTTTTCTGTCTCTCTCACTCATATTCTCTATGCTCCCGTAGACTAATTCCAAAACAAGACCAAAAATATCTTTTACATGAGGGGCTCTTCGAGCTCTTCCCTTCAAGCTACTTACCCTATTCAATTACATTTAATTCATAATTAAATGGTTGTCTAGTCTAGATTGGATCTAGATTGCAGCCTTACAACCATTAAAGGATATCTACAACCACAAAATCATGGTTGGAGAATATGTAAATGTTCTTTTCACTTCATCACTATACCTCCAACATGAAGGTTCGCATGGCGGTCTTTCAACTGAAGGGGAGTTCTCTTCTATGGTGGAAGACACTCCTGCCACAATTGAACATGGTCGTCGAAGATGTGTCATGGGAACTATTCAAGGAACAATTTCGGGAGTGGTATATGACTAAGGAATTCATTGAGCATCATCTTAACGAGTTCAACTCTTTGTGACAGGGCCGTCATACGGTGCCCGAGGACGAGGCTTGTTTCATGGAGCTGGATCGGTATGCTTCGCACCTAAATACCAAGAAAGTTAAGGTCAACAAGTTCATGTTCAACCTTAATGTCAACACTCATGCAAAGGTGAGGATTTTGATGCCTCAAGCCTTGCATGATGTTTTCCAGAAGGCCCTCATAGCAGAGGAGGAGCTTATCAACAGGGGAAGCAAGACTCCAGCGAGACCAGCGGGACAGGCATCATCTAGTGTGCAACAACATCATACACTAGCTAAACATTCACCAAGATATTGTGGCACTCTAAGAGGATCCACCTTCACTATACCTCAATGACCAGTGCCTCAACAACAAACTCCTTATCGAGGACCACAACACCAACAACAACGTTGACCGCAACAACAACAGTTTAGGCATGTTCAGCAGAACAAACCAGGGTTTCAGGTCAGTGGGCCATCAATTTCTAATTCATGTACCAGGACTACTAGTTCGAAGAAAGGGTGCTAGACATGTGGAGAGCTACATTACCAGTGTGACTGCCCATTTAAGAGGGCTAGAGCATCTAGGTCAGTTAGACCCGCTACCGTGGGATATTTGGGCAAGGCCCATCAGATTCATGAAGTGATGAATAACCTCTAGGAAGAGCACCATTTGACTGTGCTCAAGACGTCAGGTACCATCGTTGACTAGACCCTTAGTAGTTTTATAGATCCAGGTGCTATAGAGAGTTTTATTTCTGGTACAACACTAAAAAGAATTAAGGTAAAATCAGTTGAACAGGAAGAGTTTAGATTTATAGAAATGGCTTCGGGAGAAAAACAAAAGGTTGGAGGGAAGGTTACGAGTTGTCGCCTTAAATTGGCATAGTTTGTCACAAGGGCCAACCTGTACGTCATGATATTAGGGTCTTATGATGTTGTGATCGGTATAGACTGGTTGGAATCGCATGAGGCGATACTCAACTGTAAGATGAAACAATTGAGCTTGGTCAATGATGAGGGACAAAAACGTGTGATTGTAGGTTAGAACCAGGGAGTTTCCCTGAGTTTCATCTCTTTCTTGCAGCTATGGAAGAGAATGTGCAAGGGATGCAAGTTTTATGTGATCCTTGCATTAAATGAAAAAGGCGTGGTGGAAGAACTAAAAAACCTTCTGGTAGTACAAGAATTTGCGGATATCTTCCTAGTGGAGTTACTGGGGTTGTCGCCTGAGAGGGAACTGGAATTTAACATAGACCTAAAATCAAGAACCGAACTGATAGAAAGAATGTCTTATCGTATGTTGACCCCTAAGTTGCAGGAGTTGAAAATGCACCTGAAGGAGTTGTTGGATATAGGAATTATACGTCCATGTGTGTCACCATGGGGTGCGCCTATTATTTTCATATGAAAGAAGGATGGGTCATGGATACTTTGCATCAACTGTCATCAATTGAATAAGGAAATGATCAAGAACCAATATCCATTGCCAGGGATTGATGATCTATTTGATCAGATGAAAGGGGCGATGGTGTTTTCGAAGATCGACTTGAGATCTGGGTATCACCAGTTACAGATCAAGGAGGAAGACATCCCTAAGACCGCCTTTAAGATGAGGTTTGGACATTACAAGTTTATTTTTTTACCTTTTGGACTAACAAACTCCCCTGGGGTATTCATGAGCTTGATGAATGGGGTGTTCCATGAGTACTTGGACAAGTTCATCCAAGTATTCATTGATCATATTTTGATATATTCTCAGATGATGGAGGAGCATGACAAGCACTTGCGCTTGGTGCTACAGTGTCTATGAGAGAACAGATTGTATGGGAAATTGTTTAAATTATCGTTTTATCAATTGAAGATTCATTACTTAAGGTATGTCATCTCCAAAGAAGGTATCGGTGTTGATCCAGCAAAGGTTGGGGCTATTATGGAATGGCCTACACCGATAAATGACCCAGAAGTGAGTAGCATCATGGGTTTAGCATGATACTATCAATGATTCGTCAAGGGTTTTTCGAAGATAGAAAATCCGATTACGGAATTGCAGAAGAAGAACAAGAAGTTTGTTTGGACCGAGAAATGACCAGAATCATTTTGGAGACTCAAGGAGTTGTTGACGACAACGCCGCTACTAAAGGTCCCTGACATGCATGTGGACTTCTTGGTATGTACCAATGCATCCAAGGAAGGCTTACACGAAGTCTTGATGCAATACGGTCGAGTGATCGTTTACATCTTGAGAAAGTTGAGAAGGCAAGATTCGAACTATGCGACTCATGATTTGCAGTTGTTAGCCATTGTTTATGCCTTAAGAGTATGGAGACACTACCTTATTGGAAAAAAATTCGAACTAAAAATGAACCACTGTGGTTTACAAAAAATATTTACACAAAGTGACTTGAACGTGTGACAACGATGTTGGTCGGAATTGCTTGGCAAGTACAATTTCGAGATTCCTTACATAAAAGGAACAATGAACAAAGTGGTTGATGCATTGAGTCAGAGACCATGCATATTTTTGGTGATGCCTCTTCAGAAAAATATACGTAAAAATATTCTAACTTTACAGCGCAACGATGACTGGTACAAAGAGGTCCAGGATTTTATCGGACAAAACACAATGATGGTACCAAAATTTGAGGGATTTACTCTAGACAACGACGGATTATTGAGATTTAAAAGTCGAATTTACATACCACCCAATGACAAGTTTAGGAGTTTGATCCTAAACGAGGTTCGTAGAGAAATATTCATGGCTCATCCTAGAGTCACGAAGATGAGGGTAGACCTTAAACCCTTATTCTTCTAGAAAGGAACGAAGGAATACATAGTCAACTAGGTGGCAAGATGTTTAGAATGTCAACAGGTGAAGGCTAAACATAGACATATGGCAGGATTACTACGGCCACACGCTATTCCATAATCGAAACGAGAGGTCATTTCGATGGATTTCATTGTTGGATTGCCACTGGCGGCAAGGAAACAGGAATCGATTTTTCTGGTAGTTGACACTATGAAGAATACTTCTCATTTTATTCCTGTGTGTACGACGTATCAGGCAACTGAAATAGCTAGATTTTTCATCAGTGAGATAGTGAGGTTTCATGGTGTGCATAAGATGATTATATCTGATCAAGGATCGATGTTTACAGGATGATTTTGGACTAGCTTCCAAGAGGCCTTGCGAACCCAACTTAACTTTAGTACCGCATATCACCTGGAGATAGACGGGAATACCGAAATAATGAACCAAATATTGGAGGATATGTTGCGTATGTACGTGATGGACCAATAGAAGCATTGGGAAGACTTCTTTCCACTGGTAGAGTTTTCATACAATAACAATTATCAAAGCACCATTAAGATGGTGTCGTTCGAGTTTCTTTATGGGCGACTATGTCAGACGCCTTTGAGTTGGGATCAGCTTGAGGATAGGGTCATGGTGGGGCCAAAAGCGATCCAATAAATGGAAGATCAAATGCAAACAATAAGACAAAGGATCAAGGAAGTGCGGGATTGAACAAAGAGTTATGTTGATCCGCATCATATCAACAGTAGTTATGAAGTTGGCAATCGAGTCTTCTTGTGAGCGAAACTGCATAAGAGTTCAATCAATTTTGGAAAGGGTGCTAAACTCTCTCCTAGGTTCATGGGATCCTTCGAGATTGTGGAAAAGAAGGAGAATGTGGCCTATCGACTAGCCTTGTCTAATTCTTTGAGGCGTATGCAAGATGTTTTTCACGTATCTGTTTTGAGACATTATCTTAGTGATCCTACACATTTTATTGACATGAGTTCCTTGTAGGTATCAGATGAGGGTGCGCTCATGTTCGAGCCAATACGCATCCTAGACCATCGCATTCAAAAGCTATAGCATCGAACAATAGATCAAGTCAAGGTCTAGTGGAACAGCTATAGTCTGCACTCGATGACCTGGGAGGATACATATGATATGTGTCAACAGTTTCCATTTTTGTTTGATAGCTAGACATACGATATAGTGATAAAATTTATTTCACTACTTACATACTCTGAAACTTCAGGATGAAGTTTAAAACAATAGGGGGTGTAGGTGACATCCCAGTCTTTCATGCACTAAGTGAACTTATTCTTTGAGGACACATGCATGCAAGTGATCCGATTCTTTATACAATTGGTTGTTTTGATTATGATTATGAGATATTGTGGATCTGATGATATGTTATTTTTGGTGTATTTACATCAATAAGTGCTATTGACTGGGTTCTCATGAGTGTGTAGGACTCTTAACATTAGAGGATGCCGATGGAATCGATGGATCTCCTTGGACTTCAGATTGAGTCAGGGAGTGAACTGTTATGGATTGACTATATTTGATATTACATATGTGACGTATGTCTAGGTATTATGATGTTGATTGTTATAGATGACATGTTTCATTGATGGATGCAAGCTAACAATAGCTTGCCAACCAAACTCACATTTGGAGTAAAGGGGTCATGCACAAAACCAAAGACATTTAGGGAGAGGTGTGGCAGCAACCCTGCTGCAACCTACAAGCACTCCCTCCATGGATCGAATTGTAGGTTAACGATTACCTAGTTCAAGAGATACACAATGTCGTGAGGGAATACTGTGATAGTCGCACACGATGATTCTAAGGGGCGCACAATATGGCAGGGTCTGTATTCCTTAGAGGCCCTTAGTCTCTTACAAGATCACCCGATGGAGTATTGACTCCAGGGTTTTGAAATCTACCAAATTCAATCAAGAGGTGAGTGGAACCCTTGGAGCACGTAGTGCATCTTGAAGGCCACGTCGCATAAATAAAACAAGAATGCAAGCGAGTGGCACCCTTGGAGCATGTAGTGCGTATTGAAGGGAAAATCACAGTTTTAACTCAAGTAAGTTAATAAACCTAGTACCTAGAAAACTATGCATCCTTAGGACCTGGTCGACCTTAAAATAGATGATGGTATGAGTAAATTTTAATAACTAATTGTTCCCTTAAAAATTGCCACCTAGCCTAGTGAAATTAAAACCTAGGTCTAAGTAGAACATGTGAACAAAAAAAAAACTAAATAGACTTGTGACAAGAAGGGGGTAAAGAAAATTCAAACATTATTTATTAAAGTAAAAATTATAATGGAGGATTAAATTATTAAAAGGGTCAATGATTTTTTTTTTCTAAACTTGCTAATTTTGAACTTAGTTAAAAAGAAAAAGGGGAATGTCTAACTTAGTAGAGAATCTAGCCTTTGGAACTTTCTATTTGTGAACTCAACTAGGATTTAAGTAATGAGTAAGTCATTTAAGAAATGTAAGGGAAGAAAGGGACACTGATGAGCATTTTTAGGAATGCTTTTAGGTGGGTGAGGGAAATAGGAAAATATTAATTAAGTAATAAATTGATTTTCTGGTGCAACTAAGGGATCGGGTGACATGTGTACGAGGGAGGTTTTTCCTAATTAAATTTAATAAAAATAATCTAATGAGGGTTTTGGAAACTAATCACTAAGAAAACTCTATAAAAAGGATAGTGGAGGAGGAGTATGATCACGTCTAGTTTGCGTAAGGTTACGTTGCTGGAACTTTATCTTGGTTGAATTTCTCTTATGGGAGTTGGGATACCCAGCTTGGGTAATGAGTGGTATCTAGAACTTGCGAGGTGAGGTGGGAGCTCATATTCTATGGTATTGTGTGTGTGGCCCCTTTGCGACTCAAGGGGATTAGGAGGAAGAAGAGTACCCATAGCATTGGTTGGGAGTTAATGGTGAGGTCTCAGCGGTTAGCAAGTGAGAGTTGGACAAAGCGTAGGTGTGGGACAATGACTACGGTTTATTCACCTTCGGATTCAATACGCACATGTAAATTTGCATTGTAATTCAATCAAAGTTTATGTATATGAATATTATTAATGATGAATATTGTAGTGTATTTCGTTTAGAAGTTGTTACACTTGTACTGGTTCTCTGGCATCGTTGGAGCTTCAGGGTGATGAATTCTATATTATGGTTTAAGGAAAACAAAGATATGTGTGGTAATTAAATTGGTTATTTTCCTTATGAAAAGTGATGCATACTGGCTTATTATGAACACATGAATAACATAGTTTCTCCTTTGTGTGTATGTAATCTGAGGATTATCCTATTGTTTAATTTGAATATGAGTTGTATATTTTAAGCTAGGCAATTTAGAAACAATTGAATTGTCTTCATTTATACACATAAATTGTAGTTGTGCATAATTTGCAGTACATCCACTGCTAAGTTACCTACCCCACTATTTCCATTTCCCCAGAACCGTAGGATAGACTACTAGGATCTTTGATACCTGCAAAATACACTGCCTATGTGTTGTTTTCTTTGATGTCTACTCTTTGACAACCTTTAGTAGGCGGCAGTGTCTTGCACTTTTGGGATTATGGGATGAGTCAAACATTGCCTCACCATCTCTAGAAATTAAGTTTTATTTCATATTTTGGATTAATATCACTCTTTGACACTTTTCAATGCTTCCATTACCTTATAGAATGAGAGTCCTTGTATCTGGAAATTTCTTGTTTGATCATCTATTGTTAGATATGGTGAAAACTTTTCATTGATATATATATGTCTCTTAAAATTGTTAAGCACTAGATCCTATCCTTTCCTGCGATTCTTTTAAAATCTTTTTAATGTGAATTTTGATGGACTGTGTAACTTATTATTTCCTAGAGTTATTATCATAATGTTTCATGGCCAGAACATGCACAGGCCCCTAACCTTTCCACCCATGAAGTGTATTATTAAAACTAATTTCTTGAGTTTGTTGGTGCTCTCCTTTATTTTTATTAATTTAGCCTATCTCGGTATTGCACTACACAGGTTTCGATGCCTTCTCAGATCTGTATGGTAGCCGCTGATATATTTGGGACTTACCCTCCATTCCCTTATGACCTTGAAGTATCCCCAACTATTGGGCCATTGCCTCACTACTTTTCCGCACTTGTATTTTGACAGGAGGAATGACCCAGCAGCCCACCTTTTTCCTAGCCATAAATTAAGGCAAACTGGAATTTCTGGGCCGAAATGCCTACATCTTTCCCTTGTAGTAGTTGCTCATTGTAACTGATCCTTAATGCAAGTGGCACTCTCCCTTGAATTAACATTCTGAATTTTGGAATACTTATTGCCTTGGCTATTTTAGATAGCGGATTTATTATTGTATTAATGGGTGTTGTGTTGATAGATGCGATTAAAACTATTGTCAACCCATTTCAATTTTTATATAAAAGTCATATAAATTTTACTATGGTTCAACAGTTTCAGTTGTTGATAGTTGGCTTTGGCATTAATAGTTCCAGTTTATTTATGGCATAATAGTTAATGAAATTATTTTTAGTCTATCACCTTTATCCAGCATAATAGATTAATCGTTTTTCCTTTGCATTATAATAAAAGTTCACTTGAATTAATGTGATGATTTTATTTTTATTAATGTCGCTTCCACGATATCACTGTTAATCTAGTGAAGAGATTTAGATTTTGTTGTCTGAGCATAAATATTCAATGTATAAACCCGACCGATAATGTAATTGACACTGCGACGATCTCAATATTAATTATTGCATAGAGTTTAGGAATGTTGTCCAGGTGTTAGTAATGATGTATAAACTAGGTTGATCATTGATTAGTATGAGTATGGTATCAATGGATCTTATTAATGGGAGTAAAAACAAATTGTAACTATCATTCTAGAGATTTAGTATTAATTAATTGACTGTTGAGATATATCAATTTTAATAAAGGATGTTGATTTTATGATAGGTGTCATATTTATGATATTTACATTGATCGTTGATTTTAATTTATTTATCTAAATATGGTGAAGCAATTTTAATGTTTCCTCGCAAAATCGTCAGTAATTTTTTCACATTGCATGACTTGAGTAAGGGTGTTCAATGCTTGACTTTCCCCCTCTTTCCTCTTTTTACTCCTTGCAATTTAAGAGTTGATTTTATTGTAGGTATTTAGAACCCTTGAAGAAAAATTTATAGATGAGTTTAATGAAATATTAAACCCTCGAATGGAAGGTATATGTTTCTTAAATATGGTTAAATGTTTTTACCCTTAGATGATGATTGGTTACTTATGATGTGATTAAGTCCTTATGATGATAACTTCTAATGAATTACATCTAGTCATTGTTCCATTTAAATGTATCAATTATAGTCACCACTGCACCCATGTTTTCTTTATTTTTTGAGCACCTTCATCTAATGACGTTTTATAATGTATGTTAGTTCCATTTGGATTTCAGGCACGTTGGATTTTATGTTGGGTTGAAGGTTTAGAATTAATTATTTTCCCATGGGTTCCTGGCACACTTGTCGTAATGCGGCGGCATGATACCTTATGATTGTGTCATTGTGTGCGTTGATTGATAAAGGCATATGAAACTTGGCTTAGGGTTATGTGCCTTTTGATGTGGATGATGTTGTCTTTGTAAGTAAGGTTGTACTTGCTTAGTAATTCTAATGTTATTTTCCCCACTCGTCGGGAAGGTTCTAGCTACTTGTGTCGTTAAAACTATTGGGCTTGGATTGATTGATGTTGCTTTAGCTTAGTGGGCGTGGTCTTGCTTGTGTCAGACGAGATGTAGACACCTCCTTGTTCCTCAGAATAGTATCCATCCTTGAGACCTTAAATGGTCAAAATTAATGGGAACTTAGGCTTGAGCGTTGCTTATGTGTCCTGGAGGTCCTAACCTTGCAGGGTTGAACAGGTCGGTAGTCATTTTTATTTTTCACCTGATTCATCATTGTATGTTGCATGTAACTACATGATGTGATAGTACACTTGATTGTTATGTTATTTTTTGCCTGAATTGCATGCATTGTGTTCGTCATCGAGTTGCGTTGTTTGACTAGTTATCGTTGTTACTTTCTTGTTTGAAAAAAAAATATTTCTCTTGTTATCCGTCGCATGTTGTCATAACGACTGAGGTTTTTACAGATCCACCATATTGAAAGGATATTTTTTTCAAGAAACCCATCAAACAGATACTCATGTTCACTTTCAAGACTATCATTTGGATGTCATAAGTTGTCAATATAGTCATTTGGTATGTGCAACACGCATAAAGTTACTAGAAGTTCAATCAAGAAAAAAAACAAAAGTTAGAGAATAGAAAATGTCCAAAGTCGATCATGAACGAATAATTGAAGATGGCATACCATTACAATTTCTTTACAAAATTGATGTATACATTCCAAAATTTATGAAATGAAATCAACAATGGTTAAAATTTACGATAATTTTGATGCAATGTATATGCATGAAAAATGAATTAGTGGAAGCTTGAGAAGTACATCATCTCTACAAGAATGTGTATCCAAATATCCACGCAATATATGCTTGCATTTATATTTTCATATATATAACATGTTATATATATAGAACACATCTTTGTCAATATGCAACCCACTTACACTATGTTAATATTCCACCCACTTATTGTACGATTTGTCAAGGTGTCATACAACTCAACTCAAAATTTCTCATTCACTCGATTTTGAACATGTCATTCTGCTTACTCACTCGTGAACTTGATTAAGTGGAAACCTCCAAACCTAAGTTAGTGGGATCATTTCTCAAAATATTTGGCATGGTTTGAAGTTAAAGCTTACCCACGTGGATACTTGGGAGCAATCATGCCTAGTTCTAGCGGAGATGCACAAGGGAGAATTGTTATATTTGTGTAGTGATTATGTGAAAATCGTTATTTTTTACGGTAAATTATTTGGGATATTGTTTTATTTAATTGAACATCATATGTGTGATTATATATACTAATACAAAGTTGCAACAATATATTTATTGATCAATTATTCCATGTGTTGGCGACGGAAGTCACTCCTGCATTGCTATCAGGAGCAGAGCCCGACACCCATCAGTTTTGTGTCACGATTGTTCATAGATGGGTGATCAAATGGAAGGAAACTCTAAACAGTAGTGTCCAACTCTGAAAATAGGCCCGGCATGCATGAGCAAGTGAGGTCTTGTGTAAACTTCAGACAGTGAGTTGTAGTAAAGGGTGAACAGGCGGAAGACTTATGGAGAAGAGTACGAAGGTCTGTTATAAACAACAAGTTCCTAACAGAGTGTAGAAGAAAGCATCCCAACACAAGGTCTTCTTGCATTTGAATACAGAGCACCAGAAAATACAATAATGCCACGATAAATCATTTATCATAACATAAATTCAACAATTCGCATGACTCAGTCAATCACGAACCTCCTAGCATAAGATGAAAAACTTAGACGGGTAAAGCAGAACTGTCTGTCATAAAACAAGAAATCTCATATACAGATACATAAGATGGAAACTGAAATAGCTGCTAAACATTACAATTGGGAGCTCTGCTTGACCATCGATGTTTACAAAAGTGGCCAAAATGCCCACATATACTTGGAACAAAAACACTGGAAGCTAAACCGAGGCATTGTATTGAATACATTACGGCTTCACATTTACTGCACCTGCAATCTCTGGACGTTCGTGAGCTTCATTCCGACGCAATCATGTTCCAGAGGCCCTGTGACTGAATTGACCAGCCTGCATCCATTCCTTGGCTTTCCATTTATGGAGGAAACGATGTCCAACTACCCTCAGCTGTTGCAATAACTGTTTCATTGGAATCGGGAAAGGCCCTAGCCGATTCTGTGCCTACAGGTCATGGAAACCTTCATATTTTTCCATTTGAATCTTGCTTGGAGAAATCACGGTAGGACTGACGAATGGACGTGGAGGCCATCATGGTGACTGGGGACTTGACGTGAGGCGGTGAATGTTGGGTGATCAGGCAGGGGTGACTTGACATGCTCGGTGTGGATATGAGATGAGAAGAGGCCATGCGGGAAAGACACAGGGGCCGGGAAGAAAATATGAGATGGCATAACACGGGGATTGGACGTGGCGGAAAAGGATAGATGACAGGGGTATGTGTTGAGGTTTCGGGGTTTGCGGTGCCGAGGTGCACATGTACCCTAAACTCCCGATACTCCGATTTGCGATGAGCCCCATTCCTTACAGGCTAGCACCTATCGGCTGGAATCTGAACCACATGACCATTGCCTCCGTGTGACCGTAGTCAAACTTTCCATCGATATTTCGATATTCTTGACGACACAATGTTTGTGTCCACAGGACTTGCGATTCCCCGAAACCTGATGGCTCATGGCCATTGACTTGTCAACGATCCGCTCTTTGTTGCAAAGTCTGCCACCTGTCCTCCACTAGGAAAAACTACCCCCGATATCGGGAAATCGGGTATCAGGATATAGGGATTCCTAATATCATGTTCATAGGACTTTCATATCCCCGATCCCCGACTCCGCAGGATCTTTTGCCATGTGCCACAGCTGACGGACGGCTCTGATTTAGTCGGGCAATCGCGCATCGCGATTTACTCATGCAAGAGTTCCCTGCCTCCAGAAACTCCAATTCTCCGATTAATTGAACCTCGACTTTCCTCCTCTGCACACTAGGGACTAACCCCGGTGCAACTTCCTGAGATCTAATGGTTAACGAGATTTCGCTGATCTCCCCTGTAAGATTCTGACCGTCGATTTGCTTTGAGGATGGTTCTCGACTGCTGAAAACGAAAATTTGCCCACTCGCTTGCTTGACTTGCTGCTACAAAAAAAAATGGGATTACCTCGCGATATGCTCAAGTGCTCCCCGCGCCAACTGCAGACATGGATATGCCTGATCCCGAGACAATAAATATCGCTAACATTAGGCTCCATGGGGGATAGAGTCGTCCCTGCGATGCTCTAAGAACTCATTCCGCAGCTTCAGTGCCTTACTGTTGGGTTATGGAGTCATTTATTAAGACGAAACATAACAGAAAATAAACACAAAAGTAAAAGACAATATTTACAAACAAAGGAGCCGTCTAGGGCTCAAATAAAACATTTTTTTAGAAAATGCCCATTCACTGGGCTATTGAAAACCCCTTCACCCTCCAGATCCTGCAACCAATAGGTGTTGTTGGAGAAAATCTCAGCGATTTTAAAGGGGCCGACCCAGAGGGCATCAAACTTGCTGTGCTTGCCTTTATCTTGTCTGGGTGCGTCCCACTTGAAGACCAAGTCCCCGATCTCGAACTCCTTTTTCTTGACTTTTCTGTCAAAAGCCTGCTTGATCTTCTGTTGATGAGTATAAGCTGTGTCCCTCACTTGTTCTCTGATCTGATGCACTTCCACTATCTGATGAATTCTTCTGACCATATGATCTGGTTCTCCCTCGTAGTCTTGAAAGAATTTCGCCACAGGTAAGGCAAGCTGAGTAGGGAAAACCGCCTCTGCTTCGTAAACTAGCTGAAACGGCGAAGTGCCCAGAGACTTCTTCTTTGTGACACGATCGGCCCACAGAGCAAACTTCAACTTTGAATCCCAGGCTCTTTTGTTACCCTCTAACTGTCTTTTGATAATATTTATCAGGATTTTGTTGGAGGATTCGGCTAAACCATTGCCCTGGGGATAGTAGGGGGTGGAGTGAATTAGCGAGATCTGGAACTGCTCGCAGAACTTAATTAGAGGTTCAGATTTGAAAGAAGCGGAATTATCGATGATGATTCTGCTGGGACAGCCAAATCGGGCTATGATATCCTTGAGAAAGCTGATAATTACTTTGTGTGATGCGCTTCTGGTGGGGACAGCTTCTATCCACTTGGTGAAATAATCTGTTGCAGTCAGGATCCATCTGTGCTGACCACTTGAGGGAGGATGAATCTCTCCGATGAAGTCCAACCCCC
>ML780964.1:322946-340240 GCA_009831015.1 Picea engelmannii
ATGTGCATGGGACTTTCGTATCCCCGATCCCCGACTCCGCAGGATCTTTTGCCACGTGCCACAGCTGACGGACGGCTCTGATTTAGTCGGGCAATCGCGCATCGCGATTTACTCATGCAAGAGTTCCCTGCCTCCAGAAACTCCAATTCTTCGATGAATTGAACCCCGACTTTCCTCCTCTGCACACTAGGGACTAACCCCGGCACAACTTCCCGAGATCTAATGGTTAACGAGATTTCGCCGATCTCCCCTGTAAGATTCTGACCGTCGATTTTCTTTGAGGATGGTTCTCGACTGCTGAAAACGAAACTTTGCCCACTCGCTTGCTTGACTTGCTGCTACAAAAAAAAATGGGATTACCTCGCGATATGCTTAGGTACTCCCCGCGCCAACTGCAGACATGGATACACCTGATCCTGAGACAATAAATATCGCTAACACCATGTATTTTTGATATAATATGCAAATAAGAGCATTTCTTGCCTTAAATCTATATACTGCAAAAGGGTAGAAAAATAAAATCTAACACCTTTCCCTCGAGCATGTTCAAGTTGAGGAATATCTTAGTACATATACTTCTAAAGAGTGATGTGCACTAAGATAACACATTAACTTGAACAAGATATTTGGGTGCAGTTCAATGCATATGTCCATGGGTTAGATAATTTCCCTCACAAACATTATTTTTTATTTGAATTAATCACTTATCTTTTAGAATTTAATCTATTTTTTGTTTATATGTACAAATATGTAAAAAAATTCTATGTTGATGTATGATATATGTATCAAAAGAAATATATGCATTTTTAGTAATTCCCTATATAATTAAAACATCATACAAATTCCTTATAATGAATACACTATACCAGTAATTAATCAAATAAGGTAATCTATTGTGTTAAATATGGAGTCACTAACCCATGATATCTTATGCATAACATGAATCCAATCATAATAATAATGTAGTAATGAGTTCTTTCCATATATACTACATTACACTAATGTCTAGTTATAACATCATGTCTGTCTAGTTATAACATCATGTCTATACATACCCATCAACTTATATAGGGTAATAATATAAGTATATATTATTATTATAATTATATAAATGGTAATAATATAAGTATATTATTATTATTATTATTATTATTATTATTATTATTATTATATTATTATCTTATATTAGTTCATATGATATTAGTCTCCCATGACTACCAAACCTTTTACACCACTTCATTAATATTCTAGTGAAAAAAAACACTATAATCCTCTAGTGAAAAAAAAAACACTTATCAATAATCTTGTAGTGAAGATGCACCATTAACCAGAAGCAAATCATAGGAATAAAATACAATGGACACAATATTTTATCAATATTCATCTAATTTTCTATGAACATTCACCATTAACATAAACAAATGAAAAGTATAAAACACAAGAAAGAAGAGCACCAATATTTTTAGTGGTAGAACCCTTGTTATACATAGGAAAAAAAATTATTGTAAAAGAAGAACCACTTCATTAATCTTTAAACATGTTACAATAAACCTCCAATACTTTTCAAGCATAGAGCTCTCTGTGAACCTCTATAGTGAGAAGACCACTTCACATGATGGATGAGGAATAAATGAAATCTCACCTACCAAAAAACTTAGGCACCTATATTGAAGAACCACTTAGTTGTCTATTTTAAGTGGAAAAAAAAGTTATCAATATTCCTTTAGTATTCTCTGAAGAGACACCATTAACATAAGAAAATCGTAAGAATAAAATACAAGAGAAACAATCATTTATCAATATTCATCTAATTTTCTATGAACACTCGCCATTATCTTTTAGCATAAGAAAGTGAAAATAAGAAAAAACAAGAAAGAAGAGCACCAAGATTTATAGTTGTACAACACTTATTATATATACCAAAAACATTTAATGTCAAAGATAAACCACTTCTTGCTCAAAGGTTTGCAAGAAGCCAAAGAACAAGGGCTATCACTCCTTATATTAGAAGGTGATTCATAGATAGTCATTAACCTCCTCTCTCACCTATTAAACAGTGCAGATCCAGAGAAGATATCCCCAAGCTAGAGACTCATGAACAGGCTGATCAAAATTAAGTCAATTCTCCAGCCTCAGTGGGTAATTTTTCCCTCCCACATTTACAGAAAATCTAATCAAGTAGCAGATATGTTGGAAAACTTTGGGGTAGAATTGTAGGAAGGAGACTTCTCATGCTCTCCAACCTCATCTCCAACCCACCCCTTCGTGATCACTTGTAGAAATATGTCTCACAACAAGGACCAGATCTCGGATGGGGTGTCTATGGTTTCAACAAGAAGACAACTAAAGGGGAGGACACCTAGCCAGGTCTCCTACAACCTGAAGCTAGCACATGTGTACCCTCCCTCTCCCATCACCTCATGATTTTAAACTCACGACCATCGCTCATCAATTTTCACTCATTGTTGGCCTCGTGTTATTACTTGGTGACTCGCTTCATGGGAATTTTAATGGGGATGGGATGGACGAAGTCACAGTCCCATCACCAGTCCAACTATTAGGGTTTTAGGCCTGATTCATGGAGCGTCAAGGCTCATTCGATCCATTGGCCTCCAAATTCTCAGCCTCCTCCATATTTTGGTGTAGTCCTTATACTCTGGTTTGAACTTCTCCAGTCCTCCTAGCCCTCGGCTCCCATCTTCTCTCCCCAATTTTTGTAGTGGAATTGCATTCGACTGGTCTTGCGCTCATCGAGAAACCACTCTAACCTTCCTCACGTGTTCTATATCTGGTTTCAGGTGGCTATTTCTATGCCTCATCTCAGGGGCAATTTGAAGAGGGGAGTGACCTGGTATGTGGCCAAAGGAAGGGCAGCGAGAGGACATGGCTCTCCTCCAGAAACTGAATTTACATTCATCCCGATGCTCATTGTTGTTCCCACTCCTGCTCCACTGACTCGAGAAAACACCATGGACCTTTCCCTGTTATCGAATCCCTTTGCTTGTCAAGTTGAATGGTTCGACAGCCTCAAAACCTCCCTTGGCTTCTCTCCACCTCCTCCGTCCCCTCCTCACCACCCTCTACCTCCCCCTTTTCAATTGCCAGCCCCCGTCACCTCCACCACCCCCTTTCCTTCGGCCCCTTCCTCCGACTCCCTGTTGGCAGCCAATTAAATTTTTTTAATTGCTATATAAACTGCCTACACCTTTTGTCTCCTGAACGTCAAGTCATCATCGCATTTTGCAAGCAGACATTCCTTTTATTTCATGCGAAAATTGAAATTGGTTTTGATTTAGTTTTCACGACTGAAAGCGTGAAAACTCCTCCATCACTATTTGGACTGTCATGCTCTTCTCATTGATATTCTGAAAAGCACTTACCTTTGGTTTTCTATTAAGTGGCTGGGATGATTTTCAAACTACGTCCATTTACCTACTTTTACTTTGATTGTGCATTTTGATTTTATTTGATTAATAAGCCATTGAGCATGCAAATTTATTGGTTACATTTGATTCTATAAGGGTCATGGTTGATTTTAGTATTATATGATATGATCCTTATTGTTATGAGCTCTTGACTTATCGATTTTATGAGATCTTTTGTTACAATATTTTAAAAAAAAAACTTCGAATCAAAACATTTTGACTATGCAACAAGCGCATTGGTAATATCATGAGTTTCATGGAAATAGCTTGAAGTTATAAAATGGTGCGTTGGTTAACTTTGGGTTTTGGTTTATTGGTTTGAAGTTATGCAATGACTCATTGATATAATATATGGTCTTGGTATGGCAAGTTGATACAATTATCCACCGCCTAAGTTGTCGGGTTGGCCGATTCATATGGTTTAAACGATATTATGGTGGATGGAATAGCACTGTACTATGCCATTATCATCCTGCATGGCGGTGATAATCCCACCACCTTCGCATGCATACAATTAATTCATTCCCCTTTGAGCACTTGCAGCTATTAGCTGTAACGAGATTCACCTCTGTGTATTGTATTGATCAATCCAAACCCTACTATGCACACAAGCCATGGCTCCAGTCGTAAGGGCCGAGCCCAATGGTTGCCAAGCATTGTTGATGTTCAATGGTGCTTATAGCGACCTGGAAGAGTTCAGATGGCTCCCGTTCATACGAAAGTTTGATGGCTTTAACCCTGGTGTGGCTCGGTAATTTGCGTTTACCTTCGATGGCTGTCGAGCCATGGTTGGGGATGTGCAACAGGAAATTAATGAGCAATTTCTTAGTTTGGCTACTAATCTGCCTGCTACAGGACAAAGGTGGTCGAAAAGTTGCAAGGTGAAAGATGTCCCATGGAAATTGTTCTTCCGATCTCGGATGGTGAACTCCTGCGACAAAGGATTGCCCGCAAAAATGCTAAAACAACGTTGGCATGACCTGCTAATGATAATCAAGCAATTCATTACTTTCGAGGGCAGGTATGGATTCATTTTCTTGTTTCACCTTCGTCTATTGATGGTTTTTATAGGCTACGAGCTTAATATGCCTCACTAGCTGCATAGGAGTCTGTTTAAGATGGCTAAAAGGTACAAAAGCAACTAGGCCGATACCAGCCTCTTCCATTTCAGGTTAATTAAAATGCTTATGGTTTATGAGTTGGGGTTACGTCATGACTGTTGGGAGAATTTCCTTAAACGTAATGATTTTGATGACTCGAGCCAACCACAGGTTGATAAACCTATGGTGAGCGAAAGCAAACCTATCCCCATTGTCCTTTACAGTTCCCTGCTACCCAAACCTTTACCCGAGCCACCTATTGTTCTACCGAATTCTGTGACCACAGATGTGGAGCATGTTAAACCCGTGGATAAAAATCCCAAGACCAAACCTAATGCCAATTCTATAGGCAAGAAAAATGTTTGTTTAATCTATCGCATGGCAAGAAACAAACCAAAAGCACCTATCAACCCTGACCCTATTGTTCTCAGTGAAGATTCTGACTCGGAAATTGAACGTTTCTTAGCAAGCGAGTATCCCTATTCCGAAGGTCTGCGTGACAAACCCACATATGATTTTGTCAAGAACCTACCACCTTGTTTACAAGATGATCCAAGTTTTCCCGTCATCGGAATGCCTCGTGGAACCCTCGGTAACTTGTCGAAACCCTCTCCTGCTCAACCAACTGCTCCACCATGCGATCAGTGTGGCTTATGGTTGGAAAGATACTACCTAGATGTGTCGATGTTGCAATTCAGAATTCATGCTCTGGAGGATCAAGTGGAAAAACTCACCAGTCACAATGCGAAGGTGCAACCCACTGACAAGAGACAACGAACAACAGGTTCAATTCTATTAAAGAATGTCGAGTCGGCTACAACAATCGTCAATTCAAAATTGGCATAGCCCGAGCAACCTCGTTGGTATGACTATCCCCTGTTTATATGTGACACATTCATAAGCTCTGTGTAGAGTGTGGATTGGTGTTGACACATAAGCATGCATTGATGTATATATTTTCGTTTTGATAAATCGAATTTCGTTATCATTTTAGTTTTGATTTGATCCTATTAATCATAATGTGGATTTGGTTGTTTTAAATTGGTTGCAATTGAATGTTCTATAGCATCTATTATGGACACAAACTGTTTTGCATTTCAAATTTTGAAACATGATCTGTGTTTTGATCCGAATTGGTTATGATGCATATGATGGGTAAATGATGGTTATCTCTTACAATTTTATTTACATATGAATTTGATCAGCTCGGATACGGTTTGGATTATGTTTAAAAAAGGTTTTGTTTTATATTTACACAAATCGTGAATTGATACAAATCGTAATAGTCATACAAGTCCCAGCCAGTCAATTCGTTGTGGCCCATCGACCCTGTTCTCTTTTGAATTGAAATGACAATGGATATTTGGTTACGATTAGATTTGTAAAATGGAAATGATCATACTCAGGATGACGAATTGTTCTATATTTGATTCAAACCCGATTTTATTTGATTGCTACCCAGCTTATGGTTATCAACGCTGTTGAATTTTGACTGTATCATAACAGCCTTCCCATATTGGTTTTTGATTGAAACAACAGGAATCTTATGCTTATCGTTACAGCAGTATCAAATCGATGTTGACCATGGTAGATTATGAGTTTGTTGGATTAAATTATGGTTGTGATTGTATTGGATTACATCGAATCCCATATGATACAATTCACCATTCATTTCATTTAATATGAAACAGTTTGATTGCTATATGACCTAGTTTTATGGTAACTAAAAACAGAGCATTTTTTACTCTGTTTCGATTGCATTCATTTTTTATATTGTTTAAATTTAAATGATAGTTTCACTTGAATCATTGGTAATTCGTTTTTGATGATTAATAAAAGATGATTGAATTTGATTTTATTTGATTGCTATCTGGTCGTGTATGCTATTCTTGACTAGCTATAGAATCAGAAGATTTTGTAGCTAAGTCCGTGGAATGAAAATTTTATTGTTTTCTTAATGAAATATCTTTCTAATTGGATATCTGTGTTCTATTGTAGGTAAATTCGAATTGGCAGTAGATATGATGAGCATTTAAGGGATGTCTCAAAGATTTCACTTGCATTTTATTTTCTTAGTTTAGGAGATTTTGGGATATCTTCCAAATCTTGTAAAACTGTTTGATATTATTCACAAGGAAGTTTTACCCTGTGAAGAGACTTATAAATACTTATGATTTTTGTAGTAATGATCATCCTCAATCGTGGGAGAACAAGGATATGGAATTCTAATGCAAACTAGATCAAATTTGATGTTTTGTCACAGCTTTAGCTTCTCAATATATCAACATTTTGTTCCATGTTTTGTATATCACTTTGTCTATGATTTATGACTACTTTAGCTATCTAGATCATGTATAAATGATATAATTTTATTATTGTTATCCATATATTGTCTCTTCCAAATAGATAAAAGACATAACAATTGTTAATACAGTTTGTGAATGACAAGTTTATCTTCTTCGTAAATTGAATTGTTATATATAAGTCCTTGCATAACAGGTTTCCCTTATTGCAGGAATTTATAATCATAAGATTGTTATGATTTTCTTTTATGTCTTGTTTGTCTTGTAAAACACTTCAAGAAGCAGCACAGCCTATCGTTTTCGAGAAGCTTATGGACTAACCGGTGCGAATTTCTTCCTCCGACCAGCTTAGAAGTTATCATACACAGGGCAGACATGGAGCGTTTTGAGGTCAATTAGTCTTTTGTTTACTGTTTTCATTGAGTAGTTTAATTTAAATTTAAGTTTAATCAGATTTATATTAGATCGTTTAATTTCAGAAATTATATTAGATCGTTTAATTTCAGTTAGTTTTATTCCTTTTTCATAAAATATAAAAAATCAAAAAATATATCTTGCTTTCTTAGGGTAGTAATCAATTGAGTTTTGCAGGTTTTAATCAAATCTGTAGATTGTTTATGATGTACATTTGTGAATAAGTAATATTGCAGCTGTTAATTAGATAGTTGATTTGAGTTATTATAATAGTAATTAGTAATTAGTATATTAGTTAGTTTTTAGTTAATTTGTTTTATTAGTTTTAGTTAGTTTAGTTTCTTTTAGTTAGTTTGTTTCTTTTATTTAGCTAGTTTAGTTAGTTTTATTAGTGTTAGTTATTTTAGTTTGTTTTATTTGTTTTAGTTATATTAGTTAGTTTAGATTAGTTTCTCTTTGGTTTTTTTAAAAGACCTTAGAGCGGCCAACGGAGCCATTAAACTCGTCAGGGTGGTCCATTCCAAATGGCTTAGGTTATTTAGACAACCCCGAATCGGTTCCACTCTCCCAGTTGACGGATGAACTGTTTCGCCCGTCAACAAATGGCGCTAGAAGGAGGGCCTAAACTTAATTAATGGCACGAGGCAGTCGCAAGACTCCTCCTCCACCTAATCGCACCCCTATAGTGACTAGAAGTTGTTCACAAGATAATATCCCCCCTCAAACAACAACTACTTCAACCGAAGATCTGCAAATCAAAGTTGAGCCAACAACCCCTAATCCTATAGGTGGTGATCTCCAAGAGATCGTTCGTCAATCTCTTATCAAAACACATAGTGCCTTATCTACTCTTAGGCGACCAAACCGCCCGTGGGGTCAACCTTTAGATTTCTCTGATATCAGAGAACAGTTAGGCGATATAGATCCCACTGTGAATTCTATAGATCCAAACACAAATCCTGCTGCAGGAGGATCTGGGATACCTCCTTCACCACCTCCTTCATCTCCTTCCTCTTCTGGAGGAGATTCCTCTTCTAACGAAGGAAATCCACCTTCTCATCCTTCCACACCCACTACCCCAATGGAAAATCAGAACAACCCTGCTATACCCTGGTTGGACCAGAATGTTGTAGCTGTACCTGGAGCCCAACACCCTTTACCTAAGCACCCAGAGAAATGGATTCCTAAGTTTGATCCCGATTCAAAACAGATAGCTGAAGATCATATCAAAAAAATTATGTTAGCCATCAGACTCCGTAATGTTGAACACGAAGATGTTGTCTGTAGGTTGTTCCCTTACACCTTTGAGGGTAATGCATCCACTTGGTACTTCGCCCAACAACCTCATACAATAGTGTCTTGGGAAAAGTTTGAGTCATGTTTTTTGGAAAAATTCTTAGACGGTAAACCTCCGGAAGTCTTAGTCATGGATCGGTCGAGCTTAAAAATGAACCCAAAAGAAAAAGTTAAAGACTTTAATCAAATATTTTTAACCCTTAAAAATAGAATCCCTACAGACTCTATGCCTGCCGAGAGTCTTGTAATAGCTTACTATACTATACCTCTACATCAAAGTATAGCTATTTGGGTTTAACGTTCTAAAAAGGCCATGTTATTAGAAGCCTTCGAAGAGGCTACCCAGATTGAAAAAGACATACTTAGCCTTGAGAACTCTTCTAGCAACAAAATTGAGACTATTGCTTCTTCCAAAAAGAAGATTGAAATCCTCCCTAGACCTATGCAAAACAAAACACAACCCGAAAACTCTGATTTGGAAAATTTAACCAAAGTTGTACAAAAATTGTCTAATCAAGTTATTGATTTAAAAAGGTCAACTGAAGGAGCCTCTTTGAGTAAAGGACCCTACAAACCTCCTTTCCGAAAGCCTTTTCAAACCAACTGGCCTAATCCAAACCCCGAAGGCTTGAACCTAGAAAGTTTGCAATGTGCTCTCCAGACAATTCTAGGAGCCCAGGATAACTTGATCCCTCCTGATATTCCTCAAGAGGAAGTCGAACAGGAAACCATTCAAGAAGAAGAGTCTTTTCCAAATATTTTTGGACACCTCTCGGATAGCATCTTCCAAGCCAACTTCGAGACTGTTCACCCTTACAACACTAGGAGTAAGACAGCAAACAAACCTCTTGTCGAGAACACTGCAACTTTACCTCCAAAGCCATCCAAGTCAGTAGAAACTAAACAGAGTAATGTCAGTCCTAAATTAGATTATGATGTTGTCGAAGATCTTAAGAAATTAAGGGCTAACATTTCTATTTATGAGTTGTTGAAATTTCCATTTTTGTTGCAAAAGATGTTGCAGAATATTTCAGAAAATGGCAAGAATGATAATTCAAACAACAATAAGGTTGTGCAAAGCAAAGTGTCGCAGAAGACTTCCACTAAAAATAATCCTGATCCTCAAGATAAAGGAAGCCTTCCTATAAATCTTGTAAATAATGTAAATAACAATGTAAATAGTGTAAATAATTCAGATAAAGTAGTTTTGGAAATTGCATGTAAGAAAACACAAGCTACCACTTTGAATACTCGTAAGAATGTACCTCCTTTTCTTTTAAATTTCAAAATCTTCAACGGAAATGTGCATAATTGTATGGTCGACTCAGGAGCATCATCAAATGTGATCCCTTGGTCAGTCTTCCAAAAGATTAACGCCGAAGTTGAGCCATCTTCTTTGAAAATCATACAAATTGATCGATCAGATGTTAACGTTATAGGCGAACTAAAAAATGTATTGATTATATTATCGTCTAACCCAAAAGTCCATCAGGTTATTGATATAATTGTGGTGGATATTCCAGAAGTATATGGTCTATTTTTGAGCAGGGACTGGTCAGAGAAGCTACATGGTTACTTCACAACGGACTGGTCTCACTTATGGCTTCCAGAAAATGGTAATCCCAACAAGATCAGAGTGAATCCTGAGCGTTACCTCAAGTTCACGGTAACAGACTTGAATGACCCAAATGAACCATATACACCTCCGGTGGATTCACCTGAATTCAAAGGGAAGGACACCTACTTCAGAAATTTCATGGCTGAATTTTCACCTATCAACAATCCAGAACAACAGTCTGAGATCTATACGCAACCAACAGCTTCTATCCAACAATCCGGTGAACCCGATGGAAATCAAATTTGGTCTCTATACTTCGATGGTTCCAAGTCTAAAGAAGGAGCTGGTGCAGGCTGTATCATTATAGATCCGGCAGGTAACAAGACATTATTGGCTTGTAGATTAGAATTTGAATGTACTAACAATATTGCAGAATATGAGGATTTACTGCAAGGTCTCAGAAAATCCTTGGACATGCACATTCAAAATCTAGTTGTATTCGGCGACTCTGAGATAGTTGTTAGGCAGGTGATAAATTCTATACATTGTCTTTCCCCTCATCTCAAATGTTAACAGTCTGAGGTATGGAGTTTAATGAACAAATTTTCTGCTTTTAATATAAATTCCATGCCGAGATTAAATAATTCTGAAGCAGATCTACTCGCTAATGTTGCTTCTAAACTTCTTCCTGCAGAAGGCTTATCCCCAAACGCATTCTCCATGGAGCTATTGTTTCGACCATCTGTTCCAGACAATATCACCAACTGGAGAGTATTTGATGATGATCAGCAAATCATTAACTTTCTGCACATGGAAGAAACCTTTCAAGGTGCTGTGATAGATGAACAAACACACGACGACAATTTGCATGACTTTACGGTAATACCTAATCCGAAATCTCCTGAAGCTCTATCGGACATGGTAAATACCATGCCCAAATATGTTGTTAGACTAGAAAAGTTTTATGATTTTGAAGATAAATTTAAAAATACGGTCAATTGCAAAACCAAGAGTTCCTCATTGTCTTATGTAAAAGTCAACTTAGGGACTAATGAAAATCCTCCGTGTATCAACTTAGGCTTGGGATGTTCTAGACAAGAAAAAGTTGCTTTTGTTAAATTATTCAAAGAATTCAAGGATGTCTTTGCATGGACTTATGATGATCTGAAGACATTCAGTCCTAATATTATACAGCATGTCATCCCGATGAAACCCCAAACCTTACCCTTCCAACAGAAACTGAGGAAAATGAATTCTAAACTAGAACCGACCGTACAAAAAGAATTGAATAAACTCCTAAGTGCTAAAATAATTTTTCCTGTTAGACACACTCAATGGGTATCCAACCTCGTCCTAGTGCGGAAGAAAAATGGGGAAATTCGACTTTGTGTCGATTTCCGAAACCTCAACAAAGCGTCTGATAAAGATAATTATCCTGTCCCTCCCATGGAACAGATCTTACAACAAGTATATGGTTCCTAGAGGTTGTCCTTACTGGATGGTTTCTCTAGATACAACCAAGTCTTGATGTCTCCGTCAGACCAACTAAAAACTACCTTCCATACCCCTTGGGGCACTTATGCTTATCGCAAAATGCCCTTTGGATTGATTAACGCTGGTGCTACCTTTCAGAGAGCAATGGACATTGCTTTTAGAGGCTTAATCAATCACTCTGTAGAAGTCTACTTAGATGATGTAACTGTTTATTCGAAAAACAAAGATGATCATCTAGCTCACTTACGAGTTGTTCTGCTACGATGTCGTAAATATGGCATCTCCTTGAACCCCAAGAAGTCCATCTTTGCAGTAGAACAGGGAAAACTAGTAGGATTCATTGTGTCTAGTGATGGAATGATTATTGACTCCGATAGGACCCAAGTCATTGCTAAACTACCCCCACCTACCTCCAAACAATCCATGCAGTCTTTCTTAGGCCAGATCAATTTCGTGAGAAGATTTGTCCCCAGTTTCTCCGAAATGGTCAGGCCTCTCCAGAACCTGATTAAGAACGACACCCAATATCACTGGGGACCTACTCAAAACCAAGATTTCAACGATATAAAGAAGGCCATAATAGACGCTCCGTCTCTCATGAGCCCTGATTTCTCTCAAGACTTTACACTTTATACTTTTACCTCTGATCATTCCTATGTCGCGGTCCTAACTCAAAAGAATGTCGAGAACAACGAAGTACCCATCGCCTTTATGAGCTCTGCTTTCAAAGGTGTTGAACTTAACTACCCAGCAGTCGATCGGCAAGCCTACGCTGTCTTCAAGGCAGTTAAGCATTTCCGGTCATATCTTCTGAAGTCAAGGACGAAGGTCATTGTCCCTTACCCCGTCGTCAGGAATTTGTTAGTGAAAAAGGAGTTATGTGAGAAAAGAGCCAACTGGGTAACCTCCTTGCAGGAGTATGACTTAGAGATCACCCTAGCACAGATTGTGAGAGGCCAAGGATTGTGTTAGTTGGTTGTTGATTCAGAAACCAAACAACAAGAAGATAGTGATACGTCAGACCTAGAACAATGCGATCAGAGTTTGATTTGTTGCGCACAAAACCTCGTAAGTCCTTGGTACGACGATATTAGATTTTGTCTTGAAAATGGATAAGCACCCCGTCACCTTGACCTCGCCAAAAGAAGAGCGTTGAGACTAAATTCTGTCTCCTTTCATTTAGTTAATGGTATACTGTTTCGTCAGAAATTTGATGGCGTACTGATGCATTGTCTCGAAAAGGATGAAGCAGAAAGAGTCTTGCTTGAGTTGCATGCAGGAGAAGGTGGTGGTCACTTCGGTGGCGACACCACTGCTCATAAGGTTTTAAGAGCTGGTTATTACTGGCCAACTCTTTTTAGAGACGCCCATGCCTTGTGTCGTAAATGTATCATTTGTCAGAAAGCATCAGAGCGGTTGCAAAAACCATCCTTCCCCTTGCAACCCGTCACAGTCGATTCTCCTTTCCAGCAATGGGGCCTTGATATCATAGGTCCTATTAACCCTCCATCCTCACAACAACAAACTATATTGTGACAGCCACTGATTACTTTACTCGATGGAATGAAGTCGCCGCGCTAAGAACTGTTAACACAAGTCAGGTGATCGCTTTTATAAACTCGAATATCATCACTTGTTTTCGTATCCCTGATTGTCTAGTCTTTGATAATGCTTCATACTTTTCTTCTCTTGAGGTGAGTGAGTTCGCCTTAGAGAAAGGAATAAAGCTTAAGTATTCTGCTAGTTACTACCCCCAGGGTATGGCTTAGTAGAATCAACAAACAAGAACTTGATCAAGATTATCAAGAGAACCGTGGCTGAAAATCACAAGAACTGGCACAACGCACTGTTGAATGCTCTGTGGGCTGACAGGGTAACACCCAAAGCTGTTATAGGTAACTCCCCCTTTTTTCTTGTTTATGGCAGAGAAGCCATTTTTCCACCTCATATTCTTCTTCCTTCACTTCAATTGTCACAAAAAGTTCAAGAAGAAGATTGTCCCCCTTTAGAAAGTCATATTAACGCTTTGATGAAGTTAGAAGAAGTAACAACACAAACTAAGCGTAAACTTGACCAACATCAACAACTGATTAAAAGCTGGTTCGATTCTAACTCTGCTTCTGATAGGAATTTTGAAGAAGGCTATCTCGTCTTAAAGTGGGATAAACCACACGAAGGGATGGGTGAACATACCAAGTTTCAAAATTTGTGGCTTGGGCCATTTTTGATTGCTGAAAAGTTGGGTCCTAGTTCCTTTCGATTGCAGAATCTTGAAGGGCAGCTTGACACCTACCCGGTGAATGGTCAAGCCCTGAAAAGATACTTCTCTTGATTTCTGCCCTTGTATATTATGTAAATATTTCTTTTGTTTGCATTCTTTTCGTATGTTTTCTGTTTTGATTTTGATTTGGATTGATTATTTTGTTGGTGTGTTCCGAAAGATATGCATGCATGTGTACTAAGCAATCCATATTAAGACCATGGGAATATTTCTTCGCTGAAATAACTTCTCGAAGACTCTACGAACATCAACTTGATATATTTCTAAAAAATTATATTCATGCTGGAAAATTTTGTTTGAAAGAAGTTTACTAATTTCAATCTCTGAGTGAAGTTTGTCAGTATCATTTTTATCTTTTCACGTTGTCCCTTTTCCGTAAAGGAATGACTCAAAAGGATGTCTCCTCGTCATAGTAAGTTGTTTTAGAAATAAAACATTTTTGGAGCTGAATAAACGACAGTGCTAAAAAAAAATTTGATGAGGTCTGAAAAAATATGATAAGTTATCAAGATTTTTCAGCGTCACCCCGCTCAGCTATCAACAAAAACAAAATAAAAATATCAAAAAGAGTCGTGGGAAGTGTTTGTAAACCCGTCGGGATACTGAACAGGTATGCTGGCAGTGGGTAAATGCAATCATGGCACCAAGACATCTTCGTCGGGGTACTGAGCAGGCCTGCTGGCAGCGAAGCAATGTCGGGTAAATGAAAATATGTAAAATTATAAGAAACCTCTTTTAAAAGTCCTTTATTCTGATCTAGAACTTCTTGACAGGATACAAACGTCCGAGTGGGTTAAATGGAAACCCTGTTGGGGCTATGGACGCCTGCTGGCAGAAGTGGCCATGCCAACAGTATTGAAGATTTTATCATAAAAGTCATGACTTGTTGATCTTAAGGCTGTTATTGGTTTATGTCTTTTAATCGCTGAAAACGATAGTAAATGATGATGTTTGTACGATTTTCTGGTTGTTGTTTTTGAGTTGAATTTTTCTTTGTTGTCTTCATCTGAATTTATTTGTTTCGACAGAGATAAATGCTTCTCCCAGTATGTCGCCATTGTTGGCAGCCAATTAAATTTTTTTAATTTCCATATAAACTGCCTACACCTTTTGTCTCCTGAACGTCAAGTCATCATCGCATTTTTCATGAACACATTCTTTTTATTTCATGCAACAATTGCAATTGGTTTCGATTTAGTTTTCACGACTGAAAGCGTGAAAACTCCTCCATCACTATTTGGACTGGCGTGATCTTCTCATTGATATTCTGAAAAGAACTTACCTTTGGTTTTCTATTAAGTGGCTGGGATGATTTTCAAACTACGTCCATTTAACTACTTTTACTTTGATTGTGCATTTTGATTTTATTTGATTAATAAGCCATTGAGCATGCAAATTTATTGGTTACATTTGATTCTATAAGGGTCATGGTTGTTTTTGGTATTATATGATATGATCCTTATTGTTATGAGCTCTTGACTTATCGATTTTATGAGATCTTTTGTTACAATATTTAAAAAAAAAAACTTCGAATCAAAACATTTTGACTATGCAACAAGCACATTGGTAATATCATGAGTTTCATGGAAATAGCTTGAAGTTATACAATGGTGTGTTGGTTAACTTTGGGTTTTGGTTTATTGGTTTGAAGTTATGCAATGACTCATTGATATAATATATGGTCTTGGTATGGAAAGTTGAAACAATTATCCACCGCCTAAGTTGTCGGGTTGGCCGATTCATATGGTTTAAACGATATTATGGTGGATGGAACAGCACTGTACTGTGCCATTATTATCCTGCATGGCGGTGGTAATCCCACCACCTTCGCACGCATACAATTAATTCATTCCCCTTTGAGAACTTACAGCTGTTAGCCGTAACGAGTTTTGCCTCTGTGTATTGTATTGATCAATCCAAACCCTACTATGCACACAAGCCATGGCTCCAGTCGTAAGGGCCGAGCCCAACGGTTGCCAAGCATTGTTGATGTTCAATGGTGCTTATAGCGACCTGGAAGAGTTCGGATGGCTCCCGTTCATACGAAAGTTTGATGGATTTAACCCTGGTGTGGCTCGGCAATTTGCGTTAACCTTCAATGGCTGCTGAGCCAAGGTTGGGGATGTGCAACTGGAAACTAATGAGAAATTTCTTAGTTTGGATACTAGTCTGCCTGCTACAGGACAGAGGTGGTCGAAAAATTGCAAGGTGAAAGATGTCCCATGGACCTTGTTCTTCCGATCTCAGATGGTGAACTCCTGCGACAAAGGATTTCCCTCAAAAATGCTAAAACAACGCTGGCATGACTTGCTAATGATAATCAAGCAATTCATTACTTGCGAGGGACGGTATGGGTTTGTTTTCTTGTTTCACCTTCGTCTATTGATGGTTTTTATAGGCTACGAGCTTAATATGCCTCACTACCTGCATAGGAGTCTGTTTAAGATGGATAAAAGTTACAAAAGAAACCATGCCGATACCAGCCTCTTCTATTTCGGGTTAATTAAAATGCTTATGGTTTATGAGTCGGGGTTACGTCATGATTGTTGGGAGAATTTTCTTAAACGTAATGATTTTGATGACTCGTGCCAACCACAGGTTGATAAACCTGTGGTGAGCGAAAGCAAGCCTATCCCCCCTGTCCCTTACAGTGCCCTGCTACCCAAACCTTTACCGAAGCCACCTATTGTTCTACCCAATTCTGTGACCATAGATGTGGAGCATGTTAAACCCGTGGCTAAAAAGCCCAAGACCAAACCTAATGCCAATTCTATAGGAAAGAAAAATGCCCGGTTAATCTCTCGCATGGCAAGAAACAAACCAAAAGCACCTATCAACCCTGACCCTATTGTGCTCAGTGAAGATTCTGACTCAGAAATTGAACGTTTCTTAGCAAGCAAGTATCCCTATTCCAAAGGTTTGTGTGACGAACCCGCATATGATTTTATCAAGAACCTACCACCTTGTTTACAAGATGATCCAAGTTTTCTCGTCATCGAAATGCCTCGTGGAACCCTCGGTAACTTGTCGAAACCCTCTCCTGCTCAACCAGTTGCTCCACCATGCGATCAGTGTGGCTTATGGTTGGAATGATACTACCTAGATGTGTCGATGTTGCAATCCAGAATTCATTCTCTGGAGGATCAAGTGGCAAATATCACCAGTCACAATGCGAAGGTGCAACCCACTGACAAGAGACAACGAACAACAGGTTCAATTCTATTCAAGAATGTCGAGTCGGCTACAGCAATCGTCAATTCGAAATTGGCATAGCCCGAGCAACCTCGCTGGTATGACTGTCCCTTGTTTATATGTGACACATTCATAAGCTCTGTGTACAGTGTGGATTGGTGTTGACACATAAGCATGCATTGCTGTATATATTTTCGTTTTGATAAATCGAATTTCGTTATCATTTTAGTT
>ML780964.1:340350-393189 GCA_009831015.1 Picea engelmannii
ATCCTATTAATCATAATGTGGATTTGGTTGTTTTAAATTGGTTGCAATTGAATGTTCTGTTGCATCTATTATGGACACAAACTGTTTTGCATTTCAAATTTTGAAACACGATCTATGTTTTGATCCGAATTGGTTATGATGCATATGATGGGTAAACGATGGTTATCTCTTACAATTTTATTTACATATGACTTTGATCAGCTCGGATACGGTTTGGATTATGTTTAAAAAAGGTTTTGTTTTATATTTACCCAAATAATGAATTGATACAAATCGTAACAGTCATACAAGTCCCAGCCAGTCAATTCGTTGTGCCCCGTCGATCCTGTTCTCTTTTGAACTGAAATGACAATGGATATTCGGTTACGAATAGATTTGTAAAACGGAAATGATCATACTCAGGATGACGAATTGTTCTATATTTGATTCAAACCCGATTTTATTTGATTGCTACCCAGCTTATGGTTATCAATGCTGTTGAATTTTGACTGTATCGTAACAGCCTTCCCATATTGGTTTTTGATTGAAACAACAAGAATCTTATGCTTATCGTTACAACAGTATCAAATCAATGTTGACCATGGTAGATTATGAGTTTGTTTGATTAAATTATGGTTGTGACTGTATTGGATTACATCGAATCCCATATGATACGATTCACCATTCATTTCATTTAATATGAAACAGTTTGATTGCTATATGACCTAGTTTTATGGTAACTAAAAACAGAGCATTTTTTACTCTGTTTCGATTGCATTCATTTTTTATATTGTTTAATTTAAATGATAGTTTCACTTGAATCATTGGTAATTCGTTTTTGATGATTAATAAAAGATGATTGGATTTGATTTTATATGATTGCTATCTGGTCGTGTATGCTATTCTTGACTAGTTATAGAATCAGAAGATTCTGTAGCTAAGTCTGTGGAATAATATTTTTATTGTTTTCTTAATCGAATATCTTTCTAATTGGATATTTGTGTTCTATTGCAGGTAAATTCAAATTGGCAGTAGATATGATGAGCAGTTAGGGGATGTCTCAAAGATTTCACTTGCATTTTATTTTCTTAGTTTAGGAGATTTTGGGATATCTTCCAGATCTTGTAAAACTCTTTGATATTATTCACAAGGAAGTTTTACCTTGTGAAGAGACTTATAAATACTTATGATTTTTGTAATAATGATCATCCCCAGTCGTGGGAGAAAAACGATATGGAATTCTAATGCAAACTGGAGCAGATTTGATGTTTTGTCACAGCTTTAGCTTCTCAATATATCAACATTTTGTTCCATGTTTTGTATATCACTTTGTCTATGATTTATGAATACTTTAGCTATCTAGATCATGTGCAAATGATATAATTTTATTACTTTTATCCATATCTTGTCTCTTACAAATAGATAAAAGACATAACAATTGTTAATCCAATTTGTGAATGACAGGTTTATCTTCTTCATAAATTGAATTGTTATATATAAGTCCTTGCATAACAGGTTTCCCTTATTGCAGGAATTTATAATCATAAGATTGTTATGATTTTCTTTTATGTCTTGTTTGTCTTGTAAAACACTTCAAGAAGAAGCACAACCTATCGTTTTCGAGAAGCTTATGGACTAACCGGTGAAAATTTCTTCCTCCGACCAGCTTAGAAGTTATCATACACAGGGCAGACTTGGAGCGTTTCCAAGTCAATTAGTCTTTTGTTTACTGTTTTCATTAAGTAGTTTAATTTAGATTTAAGTTTAATCAAATTTATATTAGATCGTTTAATTTCAGTTAGTTTTGTTCCTTTTTCATAAAATATAAAAAATCAAAAAACATATCTTGCTGTCTTAGGGCAGTAATCAATTGAGTTTTGCAGGTTTTAATCAAATTTGTAGATTGTTTATGATGTACATTTGTGAATAAGTAATATTGCAGCTGTTAATTAGATAGTTGATTTGAGTTATTATAATAGTAATTAGTAATTAGTATATTAGTTAGTTTTTAGTTCATTTGTTTTATTAGTTTTAGTTAGTTTAGTTTCTTTTAGTTAGTTTGTTTCTTTTATTTAGTTAGTTTAGTTAGTTTTATTAGTGTTAGTTATTTTAGTTTTTTTTATTATTTTAGTTAGATTAGTTAGTTTAGATTAGTTTCTCTTTGGTTTTCTTAAAAGACCTTAGAGCGGCCAACGGAGCCATTAAACTCGTCAGGGTGGTCCATTCCAAACGACTTGGGTTATTTAGACAACCCCGGGCTGGTTCCACTCTCCCAGTTGACAGACGGACTGTTTCGCCCGTCAACAAATGGTGCTAGAAGAAGGGCCTGAACTTAATTAATGGCATGAGGCGGTCGCAAGACTCCTCCTCCACCTAATCACACCCCTATAGTGACTAGAAGTCGTTCACAAGATAATATCCCCCCTCAAACATCAACTACTTCAACCGAAGATCCGCAGATCACAGTTTAGCCAGCAACCCCTAATCCTACAGGTGGTGATCTCCAAGAGATCATTCATCAATCTCTTATCAAAACACATAGTTCCTTATCTAGTCTTAGGAGACCAAACCGCTCGTGGGGTCAACCTTTAGATTTCTCTGATATCAGAGAACAGTTAGGCGATATAGATCCCACTGTGAATCCTACAGATCCAAACACAAATCCTGTTGTAGGAGGATCTAGGATACCTCCTTCACCACCTCCTTCATCTCCTTCCTCTTCTGGAGGAGATTCCTCTTCTGACGAAGGCAATCCACCTTCTCAGCCTTCCACACCCACTACCCCAATGGAAAATCAGAACAACCCTGCTAGACCCTGGTTGGACCAGGATGTTGTAGTTGTACCTGGAGCCCAGCACCCTTTACCTAAGCACCCAGAGAAATGGCTTCCTAAGTTTGATCCCGATTCAAAACAGATAGCTGAAGATCATATCAAAAAATTTATGTTAACCATCAGACTCCGTAATGTTGAACACGAAGATGTTGTCTGTAGGTTGTTCCCTTACACCTTTGAGGGTAATGCATCCACTTGGTACTTCGCCCAATAGCCTCATACAATAGTGTCTTGGGAAAAGTTTGAGTCATGTTTTTTGGAAAAATTTGGAGACGGTAAACCTCTGGAAGTCTTAGTCATGGATCTTTAGAGCTTAAAAATGAACCCAAAAGAAAAAGTTAAAGACTTTAATCAAAGATTTTTAACCCTTAAAAATAGAATCCCTGCAAACTCTATGCCTGCTGAGAGTCTTGTAATAGCTTACTACACTAAAGCTCTACATCAAAGTATAGCTATTTGGGCTAAACGTTCTAAAAAGGCCATGTTATTAGAAGCCTTCGAAGAGGCTACCCAGATTGAAAAAGGCATACTTAGCCTTAAGGACTCTTCTAGCAACAAAACTGAGACTGTTGCTTCTTCCAAAAAGAAGATTGAAATCCTCCCCAGACCTACGCAAAACAAAACAGAACCCGAAAACTCTGATTTGGAAAATTTAACAAAAGTTGTACAAAAATTGTCTAATCAAGTTATTGATTTAAAAAGGCAACTGAAGAAGCCTCTTCGAGTAAAGGACCCTACAAACCTCCTTTCCAAAATCCTTTTGAAACCAACCGGCCTAATCCAAACCCTGAAGGCTTGAACCTAGAAAGTTTGCAATGTGCTCTCCAGACAATTCTAGGAGCCCAGGATGACTTGATCCATCCTGATATTCCTCAAGAGAAAGTCGAACAGGAAACCATTCAAGAAGAAGAGTCTTCTCCAAATATTTTTGGACACCTCTCGGATAGCATCTTCCAAGCCAACTTCGAGACTATTCAACCTTACAACACTAGGAGTAAGACATCAAACAAACCTCTTGTCGAAAACACTGCAACTTTACCTCCAAAGCCATCCAAGTCAGTAGAAACTAAACAGAGTAATGTCAGTCCTAAATTATATTATGATGTTGTCGAAGATCTTAAGAAATTAAGGGCTAACATTTCTATTTATGAGTTGTTGAAATTTCCATTTTTGTTGCAAAAGATGTTGCAGAATATTTCAGAAAATGGAAAGAATGATAATTCAAACAACAATAAGGTTGTCAAAAGCAAAGTGCCGCATAAGAATTCCACTAAAAATAATCTTGATCCTCAATATAAAGGAAGCCTTCCTATAACTCTTGTAAATAATGTAAATAACAATGTAAATAGTGTAAATAATTAAGCTAAAGTAGTTTTGGAAACTGCGAGTAAGAAAACACAAGCTACCACTTTGAACACTCGTAAGAATGTACCTCCTTTTCTTTTAACTTTCGAAATCTTCAAAAAAAATGTGCATAATTGTATGGTCGACTCAGGAGCATCATAAAATGTGATGCCTTGGTCAGTCTGCCAAAATATTAATGCCGAAGTTGAGCCATCTTCTTTGAAAATCATACAACTTGATCGATCATATGTTAAAGTTATAGGCGAACTAAAAAATGTATTGATTAGATTATCGTCTAACCCAAAAGTCCATCAGGTTATTGATATAATTGTGGTGTATATTCCAGAAGTATATGGTCTGTTTTTGAGAAAGGACTGGTCGGAGCAGCTACATGGTTACTTCGCAACGGACTGGTCTCACTTATGGCTTCCAGAAAATGGTAATCCCAACAAGATCAGAGTGAATCGTGAGCATTACCTCAAGTTCATGGTAACAGACTTGAATGACCCAAATGAACCATATACACCTCCGGTGGATTCACCTGAATTCAAAGGGATGGACACCTACTTTGGAAATTTCATGGTTGAATTTTCACCTATCAACAATCCAGAACAACAGTCTGAGATCTGTACGCAACCAACAACTTCTATCCAACAATCTGGTGAACCCGATGGAAATCAAATTTGGTCTCTATACTTCGACGGTTCCAAGTCTAAAGAAGGAGATGGTGCAGGCTGCATCATTATAGATCAGGCAGGTAACAAGACATTATTGGCTTGTAGATTAGAATTTGAATGTACTAACAATATTGCAGAATATGAGGATTTACTGCAAGGTCTCAGAAAAGCCTTGGACATGCACATTCAAAATCTAGTTGTATTCGGCGACTCTGAGATAGTGGTTAGGCAGGTGAGAAATTCTATACATTGTCTTTCCCCTCATCTCAAATGTTACCAGTCTGAGGTATGGAGTTTAATGAACAAATTTTCTGCTTTTAATATAAATTCCATCCCGAGATTAAATAATTCTGAAGCAGATCTACTCGCTAATGTTTCTTCTAAACTTCTTCCTGCAGAAGGATTATCCCCAAATGCATTCTCCATGGAGCTATTGTTTCGACCATCTGTTCCAGACAATATCACCAACTGGAGATTATTTGATGATGACCAGGAAATCATTAACTTTTTGCACATGGAAGAAACCTTTCAAGGCGCTGTGATAGATGAACAAACACACGACGACAATTTGCATGACTTTACGGTAATACCTAATCCAAAATCTCCTGAAGCTCTATCGGACATGGTAAATCCCATACCCAAATCTGTTGTTAGACTAGAAAAGTTGTATGATTTTGAAGATAAATTCAAAAAGATGGTCAATTGCAAAACCAACAGTTCCTCATTGTCTTATGAAAAAGTCAACTTAGGGACTAATGAAAATCCTCAGTGTATCAACTTAGGCTTGGGATGTTCTAGACAAGAAAAAGTTTCTTTTGTTAAATTATTCAAAGAATTCAAGGATGTCTTTGCATGGACTTATGATGATCTGAAGACATTGAATCCTAATATTATACAACATGTCATCCCGATGAAACCCCAAACCTTACCCTTCCAACAGAAAGTGAGGAAAATGCATCCTAAACTAGAACCGACCGTTCAAAAAGAATTGAATAAACTCCTAAGTGCTAAATTTTTTTTCCTGTTAGACAAACTCAATGGGTATCCAACCTCGTCCCAGTGCGGAATAAAAACGGGGAAATTCGACTTTGTGTCGATTTCCAAAACCTCAACAAAGTGTCTGATAAAGATAATTATCCTGTCCCTCCCATGGAACAGATCTTACAACAAGTATCTGGTTCCGAGAGGTTGTCCTTAATGGATGGTTTCTCTGGATACAACCAAGTCTTGATGTCTCTGTCAGACCAACTAAAAACTATCTTCCGTACCCCTTAGGGCACTTATGCTTATCGCAAAATGCCCTTTGGATTGATTAACGTTGGTGCTACCTTTCAGAGAACAATGGACATTGCTTTTAGAGGCTTAATCAATCACTCTGTAGTAGTCTACTTAGATGATGTAACTGTTTATTCAAAAAACAAAGACGATCATCTAGCTCACTTACGAGCTGTTCTGCTACGATGTCGTAAATATGGCATCTCCCTGAACCCCAAGAAGTCCATCTTTGCAGTAGAATAGGGAAAACTACTAGGATTCATTGTGTCTAGTGATGGAATGATTATTGACCCCGAGAGGACCCAAGTCATTTCTAAACTACCCCCACCTAGCTCCAAAAAATCCATGCAGTCTTTCTTAGGCCAGATCAATTTTGTGAGAAGATTTGTCCCAAGTTTCTCCAAAATGGTCAGGCCTCTCCAAAACCTGATTAAGAAGGACACCCAATATCACTAGGGACCTACTGAAAACCAAGCTTTCAACGATATAAAGAAGGCCATAATAGAAGCTCCGTCTCTCATGAGCCCTGATTTCTATCAAGACTTTACACTTTACACTTTTGCCTCTGATCATTCCTATGACGCGGTCCTAACTCAGAAGAATGCCGAGAACAATGAAGTACCCATCGCCTTTATGATATCTGCTTTCAAAGGTGCTGAACTTAACTACCCAGCAGTCGATCGGCAAGCCTACACTGTCTTCAAGGCAGTTAAGCATTTCCGGTCATTTCTTCTGAAGTCAAGGACGCAGGTCATTGTCCCTTACCCTGCCGTCAGGAATTTGTTAGTGCAAAAGGAGTTAGGAGAGAAAAGAGCCAACTGAGTCACCTCCTTGCAGGATTATGAATTAGAGATCACCCCAGCACAGATTGTGAGAGGCCAAGGATTGTGTAAGTTGGTTGTTGATTCAGAAACCAAACAATAAGAAGATAGTGATACGTCAGACCTAGAACAACGAGATCAGAGTTTGATTTGTTGCACACAAAACCTCGTAAGTCCTTTGTACGATGATATTATATTTTGTCTTGAAAATGGATCAGCACCCCGTCACCTTGACCTCGCCAAAAGAAGAGCGTTGAGACTAAATTCCATCTCCTTTCATTTAGTTAATGGTATACTGTTTCGTCAGAAATTTGATGGCGTACTGATGCATTGTCTCGAAAAGGACGAAGTAGAAAGAGTCTAGCTTGAGTTGCATGCAGGAGAAGCTGGTGGTCACTTCGGTGGCGACACCACTTCTTGTAAGGTTTTAAGAGCCGGTTATTACTGGCCAATGCTTTTTAGAGACGCCCATGCCTTGTGTCGTAAATGTATCATTTGTCAGAAAGCATCAGAACGGTTGCAAAAACCATCCTTCCCCTTGCAATCCGTCACAGTCGATTCTCCTTTCCAGCAATGGGGCCTTGATATCATAGGTCCTATTAACCCTCCATCCTCACAATAGCACAAGTATATTGTGACAGCCACTGATTACTTTACTCGATGGAATGAATCTGCCGCGCTAAGAACTGTTAACACAAGTCAGGTGATCGCTTTTATAAAATCGAATATCATCACTCGTTTTGGTATCCCTGATTGTCTAGTCTTTGATAACGCTTCATACTTTCCTTCTCTTGACGTGAGTGAGTTCGCCTTAGAGAAAGGAATAAAGCTTAAGTATTCTGCTAGTTACTACCCCCAGGGTAATGGCTTAGCAGAATCAACAAACAAGAACTTGATCAAGATTATCCAGAGAACCGTGGCTGAAAATCACAAGAACTGGCACAACGCACTACTGAATGCTTTGTGGGCTGATAGGGTAACACCCAAAGATGCTATAGGTAACTCCCCATTTTTTCTTGTTTATGGCAGAGAATCCATTTTGCCACCTCATATTCTTCTTCCTTCACTTCAATTGTCACAAAAAGTTCAAGAAGAAGATTGTGCCCCTTTAGAAATTCGTATTAACTCTTTGATGAAGTTAGAAGAAGTAAGAACCCAAGCTAAGCGTAAAATTGACCAACATCAACAACTGATTAAAATCTGGTTCGATTCTAACTCTGCTTCTGATAGGAATTTTGAAGAAGGCGATCTCGTCTTAAAGTGGGATAAACCACACGAAGGGAAGGGTGAACATACCAAGTTTCAAAATTTGTGGCTTGGGACATTTTTTATTGCTGAAAAGTTGGGTCCTAGTTCCTTTCGATTGCAGAATCTTGAAGGGCAGCTTGACACCTACCCGGTGAAAGGTCAAGCCCTGAAAAGATACTTCTCTTGATTTCTGCCCTTGTATATTATGTAAATATTTCTTTTGTTTGCATTCTTTTCATATGTTTTTTTTATTTATTTTGATTTGGATTGATTATTTTGTTGGTCTGTTCCGAAAGATATGCATGCATGTGTACTAAGCAATCCAGATTAAGACCATGGGAAAATTTCTTCGCTGAAATAACTTCTGAAAGACTGTACGAACATCAGTGATATATTTCTAAAAAATGATATTCATGTTGGAAAATTTTGTTTGAAAGAAGTTTACTAATTTCAATCTCTGAGTGAAGTTTGTCATGATCATTTTTATCTTTTTACGCTGTCCATTTTCCGTAAAGGAATGACTCAAAAGGATGTCTCCCCATCATAGAAAGTTCTTTTAGAAATAAACTTTTTTGGAGCTGAATAAAGGACAGTGCTAAAAAAAATTTTGATGAGGTCTGAAAAAATATGATAAGTTATCAAGATTTTTCAGTGTCACCCCGCTCAGCTATCCACAAAAACAAAATAAAAATATCAAAAAGAGCCATGGGAAGTGTTTCTAAACCCGTCGGGATACTGAATAGGTCCACTGGCAGCGGGTAAATGCAAGCATGGCGCCAAGACAACTTTGTCGGGGTACTGAACAGGCCTGCTGGCAGCGAAGCAATGTCGGGTAAATGAAAATCTGTAAAATTATAAGAAACATCTTTTAAAAGTCCTTTATTCTGATCTAGAACTTCTTGACAGGATACAGACGTCCGAGTGGGTTAAATGGAAACCCTGTCGAGGCTATGGACGCCTACTGGCAGCAGTGGCCATGCCAACAGTATTGAAGATTTTATCATAAAAATCATGACTTACTGATCTTAAGGCTGTTATTGGTTTACGTCTTTTAATCGCTGAAAAAGATAGTAAATGATGATGTTTGTACGATTTTCTGGTTGTTGTTTTTGAGTTGAATTTTTCTTTGTTGTCTTCATCTGAATTTGTTTCTTTCGACAGAGATAACTGCTTCTCCCAGTATGTCGCCATTGTTGGCAGCGAATTAAATTTTTTTAATTGCCATATAAACTGCCTACACCTTTTGTCTCTTGAACGTCAAGTCATCATCGCATTTTGCAAGCAGACATTCTTTTTATTTCATGCGACAATTGCAATTGGTTTCGATTTAGTTTTCACGACTGAAAGCATGAAAAATCCTCCATCACTATTTGGACTGGCGTGATATTCTCATTGATATTCTGAAAAGCACTTACCTTTGGTTTGCTATTAAGTGGCTGGGATGATTTTCAAACTACGTCCATTTACCTACTTTTACTTTGATTGTGCATTTTGATTTTATTTGATTAATAATCCATTGAGCATGCAAATTTATTGGTTACATTTGATTCTATAAGGGTCATGGTTGATTTTGGTATTATATGATATGATCCTTATTGTTATGAGCTCTTGACTTATCGATTTTATGAGATCTTTTGTTACAATATTTAAAAAAAAAAACTTCGAATCAAAACATTTTGACTATGCAATAAGCACATTGGTAATATCATGAGTTTCATGGAAATAGCTTGAAGTTATACAATGGTGTGTTGGTTAACTTTGGGTTTTGGTTTATTGGTTTGAAGTTATGCAATAACTCATTGATATATTATATGGTCTTGGTATGGCAAGTTGATACAATTATCCACCGCCTAAGTTGTCAGGTTGGCCGATTCATATGGTTTAAACGATATTATGGTGGATGGAACAACACTGTACTGTGCCATTATTATCCTGCATGGTGGTGATAATACCACCACCTTCGCATGCATACAATTAATTCATTCCCCTTTGAGCACTTGCAGCTGTTAGCCGTAACGAGTTTCGCCTCTGTGTATTGTATTGATCAATCCAAACCCTACTATGCACACAAGCCATGGCTCCAGTCGTAAGGGCCAAGCCCAATGGTTGCCAAGCATTGTTGATGTTAAATGGCGCTTATAGCGGCCTGGAAGAGTTCGGATGGCTCCCGTTCATACAAAAGTTTGATGGCTTTAACCCTGGTGTGGCTCGACAATTTGCGTTAACCTTCGATGGCTGTCGAGCCAAGGTTGGGGATGTGCAACTGGAAATTAATGAGCAATTTCTTAGTTTGGCTACTAGTCTGCCTGCTACAGGACAGAGGTGGTCAAAAAATTGCAAGGTGAAAGATGTCCCATGGACATTGCTCTTCTGATCTCGGATGGTGAACTCCTGCGACAAAGAATTGCCGCAAAAATGCTAAAACAACGCTGGCATGACCTGCTAATGATAATCAAGCAATTCATTACTTGCGAGGGCGGGTATGGGTTCATTTTTTTGTTTCACCTTCGTCTATTGATGGTTTTTATAGGATACGAGCTTAATATGCCTCACTACCTGCATAGGAGTCTGTTTAAGATGGCTAAAAGGTACAAAAGAAACTAGGCCGATACCAGCCTCTTCCATTTCGGGTTAATTAAAATGCTTATGGTTTATGAGTTGGGGTTACGTCATGACTGTTGGGAGAATTTCCTTAAACGTAATGATTTTGATGACTCGAGCCAACCACAGGTTGATAAAACTATGGTGAGTGAAAGCAAGCCTATCCCCCCTGTCCCTTACAATTCCCTGCTACCCAAACCTTTACCCGAGCCACCTATTGTTCTACCCAATTCCGTGACCACAGATGTGGAGCATGTTAAACCCGTGGCTAAAAATCCCAAGACCAAACCTAATGCCAATTCTATAGGCAAGAAAAACGCCCGGTTAATCTCTCGCATGGGAAGAAACAAACCAAAATCACCTGTCAACCCTGACCCTATTGTGCTCAGTGAAGATTCTGACTCAGAAATTGAACGTTTCTTAGCAAGTGAGTATCCCTATTCCAAAGGTCTGTGTGACCAACCCGCATATGATTTTGTCAAGAACCTACCACCTTGTTTACAAGATGATCCAATTTTTCTCGGCATCGGAATGCCTCGCGGAACCATCGGTAACTTGTCGAAACCCTCTCCTGCTCAACCAGCTACTCCACCATGCGATCAGTGTGGCTTATGGTTGGAAAGATACTACCTAGATGTGTCGATGTTGCAATGCAGAAATCATGCTCTGGAGGATCAAGTGGCAAAACTCACCAGTCACAATGCGAAGGTGCAACCCACTGACAAGAGACAGCGAACAACAGGTTCAATTCTATTCAAGAATGTCGAGTCGGCTACAACAATCATCAATTCGAAATTGGCATAGCCCGAGCAACCTCGCTGGTATGACTGTCCCCTGTTTATATGTGACACATTCATAAGCTCTGTGTACAGTGTGGATTGGTGTTGACACATAAGCATGCATTGCTGTATATATTTTCGTTTTGATAAATCGAATTTCGTTATCATTTTAGTTTTGATTTGATCCTATTAATCATAATGTGGATTTGGTTGTTTTAAATTGGTTGCAATTGAATGTTCTGTTGCATCTATTATGGACACAAACTGTTTTTCATTTCAAATTTTGAAACACGATCTATGTTTTGATCCGAATTGGTTATGATGCATATGATGGGTAAACGATGGTTATCTCTTACAATTTTATTTACATATGACTTTGATCAGCTTGGATACAGTTTGGATTATGTTTAAAAAAGGTTTTGTTTTATATTTACCCAAACCGTGAATTGATACAAATTGTAACAGTCATACAAGTCCCAGCCAGTCAATTCGTTGTGGCTCGTCGACCCTGTTCTCTTTTGAATTGAAATGACAATGGATATTCGGTTACGAATAGATTTGTAAAACGGAAATGATCATACTCAGGATGACGAATTGTTCTATATTTGATTCAAACCCGATTTTTTTTTATTGCTACCCAGCTTATGGTTATCAATGCTGTTGAATTTTGACTGTATCGTAACAACCTTCCCATATTGGTTTTTGATTGAAACAACAGGAATCTTATGCTTGTCGTTACAGCAGTATCAAATCAATGTTGACCATGGTAGATTATGAGTTTGTTGGATTAAATTATGGTTGTGATTGTATTGGATTACATCGAATCCCATATGATATGATTCACCATTTATTTCATTTAATATGAAACAGTTTGATTGCTATATGACCTAGTTTTATGGTAACTAAAAACAGAGCATTTTTTACTCTGTTTCGATTGCATTCATTTTTCATATTGTTGAATTTAAATGATAGTTTCACTTGAATCATTGGTAATTTGTTTTTGATGATTAATAAAATATTATTGTATTTGATTTTATTTGATTTCTATCTGGTCTTGTATGCTATTCTTGACTAGCTACAGAATCAGAAGATTCTGTAGCTAAGTCTGTGGAATAAATTTGTTATTGTTTTCTTAATGAAATATCTTTCTAATTGGATATTTGTGTTCTATTGCAGGTAAATTCGAATTGGCAGTAGATATGATGAGCAGTTAGGGGATGTCTCAAAGATTTCACTTGCATTTTATTTTCTTAGTTTAGGAGATTTTGGGATATCTTCCAGATCTTGTAAAACTGTTTGATATTATTCACAAGGAAGTTTTACCTTGTGAAGAGACTTATAAATACTTGTGATTTTTGTAATAATGATCATCCTCAGTCATGGGAGAACAAGGATATGGAATTCTAATGCAAACTGGAGCAGATTTGATGTTTTCTCACAGCTTTAGCTTCTCAATATATCAACATTTTGTTCCATGTTTTGTATATCACTTTGTCTATGATTTATGACTACTTTAGCTATCTAGATCATGTGAAAATGATATAATTTTATTACTGTTATCCATATCTTGTCTCTTCCAAATAGATAAAAGACATAACAATTGTTAATCCAGTTTGTGAATGACAGGTTTATCTTCTTCATAAATTGAATTGTTATATATAAGTCCTTTCATAACAGGTTTCCCTTATTGTAGGAACTTATAATCATAAGATTGTTATGATTTTCTTTTATGTCTTGTTTGTCTTGTAAAACACTTCAAGAAGCAGCACAACTTATCATTTTCGAGAATCTTATGGACTAACCGGTGCGAATTTCTTCCTCCGACCAGCTTAGAAGTTATCATACACAGGGCAGACTTGGAGCGTTTCCAGGTCAATTATTCTTTTGTTTACTGTTTTCATTAAGTAGTTTAATTTATATTTAAGTTTAATCAGATTTATATTAGATTGTTTAATTTCAGAAATTATATTAGATCGTTTAATTTCAGTTAGTTTTGTTCCTTTTTCATAAAATATAAAAAATCAAAAAACATATCTTGCTGTCTTAGGGCAGTAATCAATTGAGTTTTGCAGGTTTTAATCAAATCTGTAGATTGTTTATGATGTACATTTGTGAATAAGTAATATTGTAGCTGTTAATTAGATAGTTGATTTGAGTTATTATAATAGTAATTAGTAATTAGTATATTAGTTAGTTTTTAGTTAATTTGTTTTATTAGTTTTAGTTAGTTTAGTTTCTTTTAGTTAGTTTGTTTCTTTTATTTAGTTAGTTTAGTTAGTTTTATTAGTGTTAGTTATTTTAGTTTGTTTTATTTGTTTTAGTTAGATTAGTTAGTTTAGATTAATTTCTCTTTGGTTTTCTTAAAAGACCTTAGAGCGGCCAACGGAGCCGTTAAACTCATCAGGGTGGTCCATTCCAAACAACTTGGGTTATTTAGACAACCCCGGACCGGTTCCACTCTCCCAGTTGACGGACGGACTATTTCGCCAGCCAACACTCCCCCACTTCCTCCTTCGAATATCCACTTCCCCCTTCACTCTCCTTAGCTTTCTCTCATTGCGCAAAAAGAGATGCTCTTGAAGAGTCCCTGGATGACCTTAAGCATGGAATCAGGGACATCAAGATTGCCATTAATGAGATGCGGCATAAGGAAATAGAGTGATGGCATCATGTGGACCTCCTAACGGATTTCCTGCAAGACCTGAGGTAGGATATATCTGACAAAGATAAGCTCGGCATGGACACCATGCATGTGCATCAGAATTTCTTGGGGCAAAGGTTCGACTCTGACTTTGGTTAATTCCTTCTGGTTAAAGTTTTCTTTTTCCTATGTTTTTAGTTAATATACTTCATAAGTTTTGGGCCATGCACAACCACTCACTTTTAGAAATTTTGGTTTGTGAAAATGACCAACACTTTGGGCTTGGTCTGTCTCAGTCTAGATTTCAGAATCTATGCCCTGCGTGGCACTATAGATCACTATCTCTCACCGTTATACAAGTTTTGCATGAACAGTATCAATTTTCGACCATTTGGCAACATTGGTTTCCCACCAGGGAAATTTTATCACATCCGCCTATGATATATTGACAGTTGTAATCTTTTTGCTTCACAGGATTTAATATATTTTCTAACTTACAAAAAAAAAAAAAGATAAACCACTTCATTAATATTTAAACATGTTACAATAAACCTCTAATACCTCTCAAGCATAGAACTCTCTATGAACCTTTAGCTGCCTATTTTAAGTCAAAGGAAGCAAAAAAGAGATCTCATTAACTCTAATTACACTCTTTAGATATACATAAATGCCCCACTGAGAATAATCGCCACTAGAAATTCCATCTTACTAACACTAAATACATCACCAAAAGGAGAGATTGAATAACATTACAACATATTTAACATGATATGTTAAAACAATTTACAACTGTCAATGAAGTACCATCCCAATTTGGGACAAAATCCAAAATGGCATTCTTTATAGAAATAAGGTTTGGCTAAAGAAAGCAGCTCAACGTTCTATATATTAAAAGTATTTATGAGTGGATATAGCACTTTCATTAAAAGAGAATTTTCTCAATTGGTCTTGTATCAGGTTGTCATGAATATAAATTGCACAATTCTATGCCAATCCTTTTACACCACTTCCAAAGAGTTATGTGCATGCCACAACAACCCTAAGTAAAATCATATGACATGTTAACTCAAATAGCATTGGATATTCATAATGAATACACTAGTAATGAATCAAATAAGGTAACCTTTTGTGTTCAATATGGAGTTACTAACACATGATCGCTTATGCATAACATGAATCTAATCACTTCTTAATAATGAATGTTTTCCATATATAAATTACATTACACTAATGTCTAGTCATAACATCATGTTTGTACATACCCATCAACTTATATAGGGTAATAATATAAGTATATATTATTATTATTATTATTATTAGATTATATCAGTTCATATGATATTAGTCTCCCATGACTACTAATCCTTTTAAATCACTTCCCAACAGTTTTGTGCATTCCAAATTGGCATGCACAACAGCCATAGGGATTCTATGCATGCCAAATTGGCATGTACATAATCCCTATGGCTATTGTGCATGCCAATTTGTCATGCACAGAAACCCAAAGGAAAAACATATGACATGTTAACTCAAATGGCATTTGATATTCACAATGAATACACTATACTAGTAATGAATCAAATAAATTAAGATTTTGTGTTCAATATGGAGTTACTACCCATGATCTCTTATGCATAAGATGAATCCAATCATTGCTTAGTAATGAGTGCTTTCCATATAAAAATTACATTACACTAATGTCTAGTCATAACATCATGCATGTACATACCCATCAACTTATATAGGGTAATAATATAAGCATATATTATTATAATTATAATTATCTTATATCAATTCATATGATATAAGTCTCCCATGACTACCAATCCCTTTAAACCACTTCTCAACAGTTATGTGCATGCCCCAAAAGTTCTTTGCATGGAAAATTGGCATGCACAACAACCATAGGGTTTTTGTGCATGCTAAATTGTCATGCACAACAATCCTATGGCTGTTGTGCATGCCGATTTTCCATGCAAAGAAGCCCCAAGGAAAATCATATGACATGTTAATGGTTGTTGTGCATGCTAATTTGGAATGTACAGAAGCCCCAAGGAAAAGCATATGACATGTTAACTCAAATGGCATTGGATATTCATAATGAATACACTATACCAGTAATGAATCAAATAAGGTAAGATTTTTTGTTCAATATGGAGTTACTAACCTATGATCTCTTATGCATAAGATGAATCCAATCACTTATTAGTAACGAGTTCTTTCCATATATAAATTACATTACACTAATGTCTAGTCATAACATCATGCTTGTACATACCCATCAACTTATATAAGGTAATAATATAAGTATATTATTATTATTATTATTATTATCTTATATCATTTCATATGATATTATTCTCCCATGACTACCAATCCTTTTACACCACTTCCCAATAGTTATGTGCATGCCAATTTGGCATGCACAGAAGCCCAAAGGAAAATCATGTGACATGCTAACTCAAATGGCATTGGATATTCATAATAAATACTCTATACTAGTAATGAATCAAATAAGGTAATATTTTGTGTTCAATATGGAGTTACTAACCCATGATCTCTTATTCATAACATGAATCCAATCACTTCTTAGTAATGAGTTCTTTCCATATATAAATTACATTACATTAATGTAATGCCATAACATCATGCATGTTCATACCCATAAGCTTATATAGGGTAATAATATAATCTAAGTATGATCAATCTTCATGTCAATATCTAAATATGAAATCACCATTAAGTGGTTTTGGTGTCAAAATTGACAAATAATAATAAAAACTAAGAAGAAATTACCATTTATCTCCAAACTTCAACTCTAAACCATCGCTGAGATATATCTGTTCATACCTAAAAAAAAACCTTTTTCAAATTTAAAATTAAATTTTTTTAAATAAAATATATCTACAAATTTCAAATAAAATGTACACATACCAATTTAGATAAATAAAAAAAATTGTGATCAAAGAGAAATTGACATACCAAAACAGTTGAAGTTTCATCTTCCAAAATCCATGTGCTCATTTTCTACCAATAATTTAAACATCATTGTAACAATAAAAAGAAAAACCAAAAACACATATTAGCATATACTTTATTAGCAAATATTTTAAATATATTTAACTTTATTAAATAACAATGAGAAAGAATATCATACCCATCCTGAGTTCCATGATTCTAAGATTCAATAATTTCATCTTCCAAAATCCATATGCTCATTTTCTACCAATAATCTAAACATTAATGTAACAATAAAAAGAAAAACAAATAACACATACTAGCATATACTTTATTAGCAAATATTTTCAAGATATTTAACTTTATTAAATAACAATGAGAAAGAATAACATAGCCAAGAATATCACCAATATTAACATAACCATGTGAGCAAGAATAACATACCCAACCGGAGTTCCACAGATCTAAGATTATTGCTCTCTAAATATTATACTTAAAAAAAAAAAAAAATCAACCTTGCATCACTTCCAAAATAGTTACTCTCCACATTAAGCCATTACTTCCATATAATCTAGGTGGATATCGGTGGCCACCCACCTTTTCCGACTAGCTCAAAACAATTTTCTGGTAATTTTGGTAATTTACTATTTTTTGCAGTTTTTTGGGTCTTGAACTTCCAGAGTCTTTTTGAGGCCCTAAATGAAGTTTTTTTTTTGGGTATCTTTCGATCATTAAATTTCATCAAGAAATTTTCATCAATAGTTGTATTCCTCAGATATATCTTTCCAACGAGCTATCGTACGCCTAAAGCGAAGATCGTATGCAAAAGTTACAACCCCAGGAAGTTGATGTACAGACTTACCCAAACAGGGCCCACATGAATTTTGGCGTTTCATCTCCCAGAGTTAGGTTTTTGGATGTCTAGGGTTTTTTAAATTATTGTTTATTGTAAAAAGACCTTCAGAGCCTCATTGTAATGATCTTCTTGTGAATGCAAGTAGTTGTCACATCTCTTCTCAAAGATAAGATGCCACCATTCTAGCGAGTCTTTCACTCTATATTTTTACAGTCTCTATACATTTCTTTCGTTAATAGAAACCATGTATTACTATATATCTGTGTTTATGGTTGCATCTTTGATACATTTCTGTTATATTATTGGATATCCGCGATATCTCTATGCATTTCTTTATTATATCTCCGCTCTCATTTTGTGCCGAAAATAATCTGAATCAACATAAATCTTTAATTTTCTTTTACGACCAAATATTTTTTCAACATTTCCTACATGATCTAAACAAAGTAATATCATATCCAACAAATTTTTAAAGAGAAAAATTGTGTTCTTGTAAATTCTCTTTTGTACATGTAGAAAGTTCACAAATCTCCATATTAATCCATTATTCAAGGAAGAAATGTATCCCCTCTTCTGTAGTGGAATAGATGGAATAGTAGAATTCACTTTGTTGTATGCAGAAAACACATCTCCATATTACACCACTCTTGTACAACAAGGCAAGGAATGCAATCGAAGAAAATTTGGAATCTTCCCCTTTTCTGATGTGGGATAGAGTTTGTTCTCAAATAATCAAATGCTCAAGTTCAAAATTGTGTGCATCATGATCTAAAGTTTAAACATGTATAAATAAGATCATGTAATCACATTTTTAAATCTAAAATAGTTCAGGTTGAATCATGATATAATCTTAAATAAGATCAGTATCCAAGTGAATTTAGAATCTTTCCTCTTTTTGATGTGGAAAATCTATATTCTGTTCTCATATAATCAAATGCTAAATTTCAAAATTAGGTTTGCATCATGATCCAAACATAAATAAGATTGAATCTACCATTTTAGACGATGATAATCTCATATAGGAGTTCTATATATTTCAAAATGATTGATCGAAACGTTGAGAAGTTATATATAAAATAATTGAGTAACCCTTCTATGAATAGGAAAGTCTTAATTAAAAAAAATTTCAAACATAAATTTGAATAAAGTGAAAATAAATATGCATATTCAACAAAAATAAAATTAAACACTTATATATAAAAGACACGGCATAAAAACAAACTAAAACTCACTAATATGCAATGTACATACATTTAATTAAACATCATCCTGAATAGATTCATAATTCTCAGGTATGGATGCATCCTCTTCAACCCCAATCTCCCACACTCTCTTCTCCACATTTCCCTATAACACATTTCAAATTTGTACATTTGAAAATTAAATTTAAATGATTTTAACACATTAAATTGTAGTTTTAAATTTTGAAACATGTACTACCTGCGATGTGCCAACCTGAATATCATCAACCACATAAGAGGATGGAATTCCCATTGTCAGTTGAGTCACAGTCCTACTCACCATACCCTAAGATTCAATAAACTATTTATTGTTTAATACATTTTTCTTTTAAATTAATAATTTAAATGACATTGCAATTTTCATATATAACTAAATATGTTTTCAACATGCAATGATACCTATGAAATCCCACCCTCTTCAAACTCTCCCAATGAGAATTGGGACAAGCCTGCCCAAGTAGTGGGAGATTGAATAAGAATCTATGATAAAATTAATACAAAAAAAAAAAAAAAAATATGCATGTTGATTATTCAACAAGTTATGAAGTTTGGACCACTAAAGTGGATATTTTTAAACAGATACCTGATTCAACGCTTCCAAATTTAATTTTGATGAATCAAGTCCCCTATTTATTGGAGATTCATTTAAAAAATGTTCAAACTGCAATGAATGATGATAACAACCCAATTATTTTTAAAGATACAATGATATGTATATAGAAGTACAAGAAAACTATTCTCATATGCATGAAAAAATCACTAACTGTAACACATACCAATCTATTGTTTGGTTCATAATTTAGAATTAACTCCTTCAAACTATTACGGAAACATTTTGCATATTCTAGTATATCCTATATGGACATGGAATCTATCTCCCCATCTGTTTTGTAAACAAAATTGACATGATAATTGGCTTCAACTCTCTCACGATTCAAACCCACATCAACACCATAAAAAATTGATTCTAAATTTTTCCCAATTGCATTACTGGCCTCCTTTCCAACATCTTATGTAGCTCACATCTCTGAATGCGATACAAATGCCATTTTTGGATGAGATACCTAAGGTCGTGGAGGCCTCTGCAATATTGCATTTCGGTATGCCCCTTTTTTATCATATGTTCATCCTTTACCAACCCCATAATAATTGGATGGTAGGCTGGTATAATCAGGGTGCATGCCCATGAAAAAATCCGAATAAAAGAGTCTAGCAAAGAAATGTGGAACCTCATCATTCCATGACAACTTCCCACATGCTGCCAAAAATATATAATAAAGGTGTCCTGCTATGTTGGGGTGCTTAAAATATTGCATCTTCAACATCTTTCTCTTTGGCCCCTCTTTGAAATTGAACATAGAAATTCCATATTCTTTTGAAAATCTATTGTTTACTACTTTCCATCTATCGGGGCCCATCACCTCTAACTTTCGTCTCCTCATCAAATCCATAAAATTATCATTCGTTGGCCCCATCTTTTGATATGCATCCATAAAGTTCTGCAATGAACGAAAAACAATATCCAATCTTTTATTACTCTCTTGAGGGAGATCCAAGCACCTCAAATCATTTTGGAGTCTTCTTTTAACACTTGAGCATCATTCGAGGTTCATTGCTTCAGTATACTCTTCCACGGAAATCTCATCACCAACATCTGAGGGATAGGTGGACGTAGGTGTGTAATCTTATGTTTCTTGATAACGCCCTGTGAATCCACCTTCACCCTCTTCACCAACATTGGAATCTTCATGATAATCACTCCCTCTTTCATTGTCTTCTCTTGCAATAAACTCATCCTCTACACATACACATTTGAAACTAATTACAACATTTAACAGAAACAAAAAACATAAAAAAAAATAAACACACACACGCACATATAACATAAACATAAATACACAAAATATATATATATATATTACTGAACATATTTTCTTGTCTTGATGTATTCCCTACATTCTCTAGTGTTGTAGTATTAATTTTCAACCTATATAATAAATTTGCATCCATATCACTATTTTGAGCACATTCTCTGCATGATTTATTCATAGATTCATTTGATAATCTCCTCCTTTTACTAGATTGTCTTTGGCCACTACTAGTTTCCCCTCCCAAGTTTCCATGTGTTTCTAAGATATGGGTCTCCGACATCCTCAGAGTCTCATTCAAAGAAGAGGTTCCTCTTAGTCCTTCATTCGATATCCTAGAGCGTTTCCGAGGCATTTTTTGAGACTCTTGTCTCGACATCTTGCCTCAATCTAGATATCCTTCGAAAATCCATGAATATGAAAGCTCATAAGTTATAGAAACATAAAATGGAATTATAATTTATAAAACAACTTGAAGGAATTTAAGCATTTATAAAAAAATTCAAAGCATCAAAGACATATATTGAAAAAATTAACAACTATTTTTTTTACAATGATGCTATATATAATGAACATGGAAACATTTAAATATAAAAAAATGTAACATGTAGAAGATAATCTATATCTATGTGTAAATTGTAGAAGGTAATTTATAAGATAATCTATACATGTAACATGTAGAAGGTAATTTTTTTTATAATGTTTATTAAAAAGTTATTTAAATTATTTAAGATTCCTACCAAAGTGAACTTGTTGTGGTATATCTTGGATAAGGAGAGTCATCCTTAGTGTACCAAAGCATAAGACAATGCTTGTGTCCCACTCTTCAATAATAATAAGTAAAATATAGTATGAGACTAGGGATGGAGGGAAATAATGAGTAAAAACTAATATGTTTTGTACTCGTTATCCCTCACCTAGGGAACAATTTTTTCCACAACCATCAAACTCCTAAACATATGGTTCTAAGCCAATTTTCTAAACCTAGATGGTGATGCAATATGAAGGAAAGTTAATTTAACTAGTACCTTATAGAATATTTATATATAAGATATATGAACTTGCAAATTACTTAAAGAACTTTAATAAATGCATCTAATAAATTGAAACAAGGAAAAATAAAATAAAATTTCTTTATTGGTATCGATGTCATCTTTTTCTTTGGGCATGGCCAGACCTTGACTTGACTTAGAAATCATACAATATTACAATCATACTCTTATTTATGATAGGTTTACAACTATCTAGTATTCCCTTTCATATGATTACTATCAATATTGATTGGCTCTTTCCATAATAAGTAAGAATAACAACAATGATTACTAGTTAATAGGGTATAACAAGCGCTCTATACTTATACTAGTAATAACATTCAAACCTTTACTCTATGTATGGAATAGAGGAACATTTAGCCATATTAAGTAAGGTGTACAAGAAACATATTAGCCATAATCAATCATAGATCAAATCCCATTTCTTAATACAAATTCAACCTCTGTAAACATGGCGTCTATCATTACACTGATTTGATATGCGTATAAGCATCGCAGGTATAGGAAACAATCATTGTGAAACTAGATAGGTTGAATAAGGTTAAACAAGTTGCCAATAATATCTCTGAGATCGTTTCATATGTTGTTGCTTCTAATTTCTATGTTGAGGTTTGGGATATGCTAAGGTGAGGGATTGGATGATCATCTAGTCTATCTATTAGTTCCAGAGTCGTAAAGAAAGCTAGATGGAACATTTTACATACTATCTACAAACCTCTATAAAAAAGAAATAGTCAAACAAATTTGAAACAAAACACTAATAGAAATAGAATAACACAATGAAAACACAATGACTTTTATAATATAGAAAAAAAAATCGAATTTTTAAAATATTGATATTTCTATTTTTAGGGATGGTTGGTATTTATTTGACGAATTTTATGTAGTTTGAAGGGTATTTGTTAAATAAATTAAATCAATTTAAAAATATGAAATTTCATAATTACTCTATAACTCTGCATCATCGTAACATAATAACTCCAAGCTTAGCCCATTTCTTATACTGGCAATGATTAGGGTTAATTCCATAGGTTTGATTACGATATGATATAATGATTACATATTAGTTAACAAACACATCATTATTAGGGAAATAATGTAGTCTATTTTGTTTACATTACTCGTAATACAAACATGTATGTTTATCCATAACATATCGAGTTACTAGTAGATTCCATTATATCTCATATTCAGTTAGACTTTTTATATTATGTAATATGCTTAACAAGAGCCAATGACACTGTATAATTAGTCTTAGATTCACCATATGATAGTACAGACATAATATAATCAAATGATATACTCAAACCAAGCTCTTACATTGACTGCATCTATTGAGTCAGTGGAATCAGTAACAATGATGTTGCTATGTTTCCATAATATACACATAGAAGCTGATAATCACCTTAAGCATTAGAGTTAGTATGTAGGTATAAACACATGTCTATATCACTCTTATCTTATCAATGGTATTAAGACTAGTGTATATTGATCATATAAGCATAATAAGGTTATATGAGTATTTACAGTATTACAGTTAACCTATTCAATATGGTAGTATATTCACCCTATTCGAACAAGTTTGATTGCAACTTACATTATGGAGATAGATTTGATTAACCCTATCATCTTGTATTCATGCATTATCTTATATGCCTAAGATAAGCAATACAATAACTTGACAAATATGACTTTATTCATAATTAGTTATAAGGTTAGCTATAGTGTTACTAGGGTTAGATTAGTACAAGGTATGTGTTTCAGAGCTTTGTGTTTCCATCAGTTAAGCTGAGCTTATAGTAGCGATTGAATATGATGGACTAGTGGTTCCATCTTTCATTAGTATCGAACCCATTGTTATAAGGAGTTAGCTCATTTTAGTTAACTAGGTAAGGTACAATAGTAAAATAATAAATACTAGTAAGTTTATACATTGTAGTTATGTATTCAATGATCATAGTTATAGGTAACAAGAGTAATGGTTACTTCTTAGGATGTGATGTACGTTATTTCCATAATCTAGTAATGTGATATACCCTCAGCCTAAATTTTTCCAGTTCAAGTCTTAGATTCATTGATGGAATCTTATGGAATAAAGGGAATCAATGGGACTAGAGCTTCACATGGGGCAGAGCTTAACATACCAGTGATAGTAATATATTGTTTTTGTAGAAAATGTATACATATCATAGGTAACAATACCACTCTTTCACCAGTAGAAAGTTGAACCTAATTGAAACAGGGTAGTAAAGCCATAATAGAGATTTCTCCATATTACAAAGATCGTGAGCTTCTACATATCTAAGATAATGTAACCAATACAGTACCAACTTCAATAAGATTGAATAGAAATGCTAAACATACTCCATTCCTACTAGTAGATATCAATAATATGAACACCACTATTATTATAGGCTATAACTCTAATCCTTACCTATTTCACTCATTCAAGCTCCTCATTAGTAGTAATAGCTTATACATGTTGCTTGCTCATTGATTAGTACAAGTCCATTGCATCATGTTCAAGAAGGGTCATACAATCAAGATCTCTTTGATTACCATTGTTTAGTGACTGATTCGATAAAGGTTAGTAATAGGTATAACTAATGAAGCTTGTACTTGATCAACCAATATCAATGGACTAGATACATGGAGAACATAGACATATATAGATAAGGTATGAGTGCTTGATAAATTGATCCTTATCATTAATAGTTAGGTCATTGTTTCCATCTTTCATGAAACGGGTTAAGATTATCCTATGTATTTCACCTAATTAAGGTGTGATTACTATCCATGTCCTTATGAGAAAAAGGTCACTAGTGTAATCCCAATGTTCTTTGTAGATCATATGTGGTTTCATTACTCCATGTACGTAATTATTGGAATACTTATATAGATAACAAGGATAAGTAGTTGTATTTACCATATTAATTAGATTAGTACTATTTCCATTATACTAATAAGGGTATGCTTTCCCTAATAACAAGTTTCATTGAATATACATAATACATAACATATAGGATTGTATTACATATAACACCAACTTAAGCAAGGATACATGATTACTTACTATCATGTAATAGTATAAGGTCATGCTTGTTCAAGATCTTAGTACTAATCCACTATATCTGCTTATGTTACAGTTTCCATATTATGTTACTATCATTACACTATCTATGAGTAATAAGTATCATTACCTATGATCTTTATTGGTACTAGTAAGATCATCTTAGCTAACTCGTGTACAAATATTATGGAAATAAGGTAGAGCTTAATCAAATAACACAACTATACTAGTAAGTATTTGACACTACATATTCATTAGTAATGATTACTATGATGATTATGTGAATAAGGAGAAGTAATACCAATAAATAACGTGTTGCTGACATACTAAGTGCAATACAAGTGATTATTGATCTAATGGGATTACAAGGGTATTTACAGAAGAGTAAGTCCATGATGTGTTGTTACTGAGTACTGATATGACAATAAAGCTTACTTATATAATATTATTAGCATGATGTTCTCACCAAATGATGTTTTTAGTTATTAGGTAAATACAGACGATTATAAGCACTAGGTAAAGCATCATATACTACATTAGATTGGCATACTATAAATTACTGATATAAGCTATATGTACATGTTTATTTTCTACTAAGATGATGAAATAGTTTGAATCCCATTGATTTGATTAACTTATCCCTTAGATGATTTATATGGACAAGAGATTGTACTAGGTATGAGTATTGATTAACAAGAACCATTGGTTCCTGTTAAGTTATATTATGTAATGTTCTTAACAGGAACTAATGGCATTGAAAGGGATAGAACATAATGTAAGATCATTCATATGTATACACTATTTATAAAAAGATATGGTAGTCATACTAAATAGTTACCCATGCTCTAACAAGCTCATGATGTTACTCATATCAAGCTATGTATGCTTTAACTATGGCGACTGTATATATGAAAGGTGGTATGTGAAAAATACCTTGAAGTACAAAAATTCTTGAAAGACTCTCCTACACCAGACTCTCAATGACCTCCAACCTCTCCTACACCAAACTCTCACCGACCGCGACCAACAACGACTGCTTTTACGACCAACAACAACCAACCTCTGATGCACAAGACTCTTAGTAGTTCGGAAAAGGGTGGACTAACCGATGTGTGGGAAATATATAAAACCTTTTTTTGTCGAAAGTTTCTTTTGAACGAAAAAAAATTTCGACCGAAAAATCTTTCGGCCAAAACGTTGGTACCGAATGAAAAAATATGTCCCACTAGTAAGTTTTTGGTCAAAGGAATCTTTCGGCCGAAACAACATTCGACCAAAAAGATGTTAGCAGATGAAAAAAATACATCTGACTAATATGGTACACAAAAATCGAGGGCGTCGTCACGGTACCATTCGATTTGACGTCTAAAGGTTCGGCCAAAAAAATAGACTTTCGACCAAAAAAAGGTCTCCAGGAATTTTGGAGACTCAATTCTCACAAAAGTGTTACCCACTTTCATGATGTTACCCCACAATATGTTACATATATTGCATCATTGGTGTTACTTATCTCTCTTTTGATGATTTCTAGTTGACACAAAACATGCAACACGATCATATTGGTTCATTTGTTAAAAATTTGACTTTCCTCGTCAATTTGTTCAATTCAAATTGTCCTCTTTAGTTGTTTTCAAAAATATTTTGAAAAATATAATTATAATATTATCATAGCTAAATTGTCCCCTTTGGAATATTTATAGCATACAATTTTTTCCATGCCATATGTTTACAGTCTTTCAATGTTGTTGTGGTATAAAAAATATCGTTTGACACACAAGAACATGAGAAGAAGAAGCAAGAGAAGAAGCATCGAAGTCAAAGAGAATGAAACATGCACATTCTATTTAAAAGTGAAGAGGTGGAGATTGTGAAATATGAATTCAAAGATCTTATTTTGTCATTTGTTATCTAACTTCTATTTGCTTCCCATGTATATGAGCAAAACAATAGCTTCCACCCCAATCAATATTGAAGAGTTGACTAGATACAATGCTAGACAAGTTTTTGATGGAAATATTGTTGTTAAATACATAACAATACTTGAAAAATCACAAAATTCAAATGAACTTTTGTGAGACAATTTAATAGATGTCAAAGGTGAGACTGTAGTAACCTTGAATGTTTGGATTAGTTTCATTGAATAACACCAAGGAAAACTTATACGGGGAAAAGACATTTGTATTACAAATTTCAAAATTTCACACAAAACTAGTTACAATCATGGAGAAGTTGAATGTATCTTGCTAGTAGATCGAGAGACTAACATAGAAAACACAACACCTATTTGTTAGAAATACAAATTCATACCAAACATTTCAATCAAAAGACTTTTAGAAGCAACAAAATTATATGCACTTGGAACAATAGGTGCAATTGTCATTGCTGCAAAAAAAATAGAGACACAATATACCTTAGAAATCAAGGATGACAATTCAGAAAACAATAAGGCAGTGGTAAGAGTGTTTCCATACAAACATTTAGATTACAAAAAATTAATTTCCCTTACATCTATTTCTATAGAAAAAATAAAATTAACATGTTCCTTGGTGAAAGTGAAGCTACAATTATTTCCAACATTCACAACGGAATTTGCTTCCATTGAGGAGCATATTTGAAAAAAATAATTCCCCATATTGTTATTCAGAAACATTGTCAAATGAAAAGATGTTGATTCTAACCCACTAAGCATAGGACAATCTGTTGATATTATGGTAGTTGTGGCAGGTATTTACCTCCATGTGTAAACCTGATGAGAATAGAATATTCCAGGAAGCAAGAAGAAACCCTAATAAGTTGGCTAATAACCCTAGAAGACATTTCATCTCAAGAGGATAATTTATATTAGGTTATTAGCATCCAAGAGAAGAAGTCGTCCAGAAGAAATAATATATACTGAACAGAAAAATACCCAGAATGAGAAGTCGGCCCAAGCAGTTAGTTGAAGTTAGTATAAATACAGGAGGCTAGTCTTCATTCTAGTAGGCATTCTCAGAATTGCAGAGAAACACTTGTGCACACTACAGTTTCCCAGTTTTTGCGCATGTTTGGAGGAGATTTGTCATTGCAGCTGTTGTAGCTAGCAGATTTTGTTTTGGCTTGGACTATCTCTTGGTTAGGGTTTGGACTATCTAATCAGCTCTTATTTGGTGTGATATCCTTGGGGAAAGGTACACCACTCTTTGTTTGGCTATCTAGCCCAAGTTTTTCTTCCAGAGTGATTCTCAGTCAAGTTTAAGGTGCTCGGAGGGTGGTTTCGGCCTATGGTTGGGTGACAATAGTGATATTGTCAATGGTAAAATGAGCACATCCATTGTATTCTAACAGGTTATGGGACCACACCTCCTTCATTCATTCTAACCACTGAAAGGAAGCATAGCCATAAAGATATTAATCTCATTGAAGAACTTCCTCTAGGGTTTCTAGCAGGAGCAGTCACCAAAGCACTGCCGCTAGGGTTACTAGCAGGTGCAGTTGCAGAAACCCTAATTCTCTTGTTGAGGCACCTTAAGTGAAGGGATTGTCCTAATTTCTGGATAGACTAGTGTGCCCTGGCTTAGCGCATCTCCCGGTACTCTCAGTAAACCAAGATGTCAAAGTTTGAGTTTTTGGTCAATTCTAGGGTTGACCAAGTCAAAGAATCCATGACTTACTCTATGAATTAAAAAAACAAGTTAGATGGAGTTTCTAACTTCAGAGCATGGAAGACAAGGATTGACCTCATCCTTTCCAAGAATAAAGTGTAGGATATCGTGAAAGGAAAGATTATGGAGCCAGAGTTTGATGAAGGAAAAGAGAAGGAACCGGAGAATGTTGTAGTTATGGAGAAGTTCAAAGACAGTGACATCAATTCCATGAGTATCATAGTGGCCTCTATAAAAAACCACTTGATACCCTACATATCCCATCTTGACTCATCAAAGAAGATGTACGATGCCCTAACAAACCTCTTCTTAGTAAAAAAAAATGGACAAATAATGAGTCTAAAGAATGAGCTCTGTGATATGAAGATGAATGATAATGATAGCATAACATCATACTTTGTGAGGATCTTTCAGTTAAGAGATCAACTACAAGATACACAAGGAAGGAGTATCCTACATTTGAAGAACTTTGGACTTGTTGTGCCTAAGAAGAATCCAGGATTAGTGAAAAAGAGAAACCCCAAAAGAAGTACGATGATCAAGCCTTCACAACAAGATTCAATAATTTCAGGAACAAAAGGAAGCTTGGTTCAAGGAGGAAGCCAAATCAAGAGAAAGATATTTCAGAAATACAATGCTTCAATTGTCGAAAGTATGGTCACTACAAGAATAATTGTCATGGGCTAAAGAAAAGGAAGGAGAACCATGAAGCATCAGTTGTCGAAGAAAAGGAACCTACAAAGAAAACTAAGCAGGATGAACGAGACTTATTATTTTGAAGGTAACAATACTCTTCTTAGTTCTTGTATATATCTTGTTTGCATAGTCTTTGTACATATCTTGTATATCTATATCTTAGAAGATAATATGTTCCAAGAAGAACTATACTTACGGAAGAAAAACAAGATAAGGATTGTTATCATTATACAAGTCAGATAATACACATGAAAGGATGAAATACATCAAACAAATCATGTGGAAGCTATTACAAGATAAGCCAAAATCAAAATCAATCCTAAAGAGACTTAGCAAAAAGAGAAAGAAGTCAACAATCAAGAGGAAATTGGAGAAATACTTATAAAAATTTGTTGAAGGGAATAAGGATGCAGACGAAAGCATGAAATATCTTATATGGAGGGAGTCGATTATATATCACCAAGAAGAAGAGCATGCATACATGAAGAAAGGATTAGGAGGGAGCTAATCCTATGATCCATTGAATATGATGAAGTATATATCCATGATAGAAAACATGAAAAGTAGTATGTGTTCAATTCGACCTTAGAAGAAGTCTTCTTCGAAGAGAAGCCTTAAAGTATCCATGGTTGTCCATCCACATCCGTGATCCTATGATGAAAGAAAGAAGTGGAATCTTTAGGGCATGGAACCTATAAGAAACTCCATGGACCTAAGAGCTAAAGAAAAACATGAAGAAGAACATGAACATTCCAAGAAAGAAAGATAAGACATAACAACCAGTTGTTGTATTAAGAATCACGACATTACCAGCTGATATGAACTCACTAAAAGAAATCAAGCAGAGGAACTGAAAATCGTGATGAAGAACAATGTATATATATGCAAGCATTGCAAGATCTAGAACCAAAGGTTCTCCTAGATGGAGGGAGAATACTATGATGATTACTTGTTCCAGTAAACCAGACATACCTCTACATGAGTCATTATATCATTCGCAATATCCATGGGCTGGAATTCTACACTAGATGAATGCAAAGACTATTCTCTAGAGCAATTGAACAAAGAGTGTATAAAGAGAAACCTCAAGACTTTGAGGCATACCAAAAAGAGACTGTTGTATGCAGATGGAAGAAGATAACTTGGTGGAGAACCTCCAATGCACAGCAGAAGCATGGTGAAGATTTTCTATAATAGAGATATTGTATCAGAATGATTACTCAGAAGATCAAGATGATAGATTGCCAATCCATGACAAATATATCATGATGAGAGAAGAAGTGCCACATGGATATGTTTCAGTTTGACCCTTACCACGATGTTGTGAGCTAGAAGGAACCAAAGAAGAATCCAACAAAGATATACTTTATTGATCAAAGCTATATGAAGCCTTCAGAGAAAAACGAGTGTTCCAGACCAAAGAACATTTAAGATCAAGTATTACATTATCCATGATGAAGTCCAGAAAGGAGAAAGTGGTTCTCAAATATATATCTCCACAAATGAGTAGATAAGCAGACATTTTGAGAAATCTTCTATCCAAGATGAAAGAGTTTGCGTACTCAAGCTGGAGCTCGTCAAAAAGGAAGAGATGACTCCCAGGTTGGGAGGGAGAAATGATGTGTTATTGATTGATAGAAAGTCATATTTCAGTTCAAAAAATGGTACAGGATGAGAAGTTCCTTTCCAACTCGGAAAGTGGTTTGAGATTTCTGACGGACATGTATTTTCCAGTTCGGAAAATGGTCCAGATCGAATGGTCATTTTTGTAATGAAAATGGTTTGATGGATTGTTGATGTACCATAGACAATGACTTCCCATTGTGGTTAACATGGGGAATGGTATAGGGCACTCTATCTTCTTGAGGGTTACTCAAGAAGACTAGCACGCCTCGCCGGATAGTGATTTCCTATTGTGGTTAACATGGGGAATGGTCTATTTTGGAGGTTGGTGCAAGACAATCATTTCCTTTGGAAATGGTCCAGACAGTCATTCCTTAGGGAGGATTCATTCTCTCTAGGTCGTACTTTGTTTAGTGTTGGAGGAATGGCCCAGGGTGAGGAATGGTCTAGGTTCAAGAATCAGGGACAAACATTCCTTAGGGAAGACTCATTCTCTTCAGGTTACACTTTGTTTAGTGTCGGAGGAATGGCCCGGGGTGGGGAATGGTATAGGTTCAGAAATCAGGATAGTTATTCTTCCTTGCTTGAGAAGAATAGTCCAAATAGCTCATCATTGATGTTTTACCTTTTGAAAGCAGACACTCTTCCAAGATCTCACATATGTGAGTTGAAGAATGGGCTAGATTAATCAGTTTATATCATAACATTGTTTCTGTGCAGGATGATATCAGATGATTGTTATGAAGACCGTATATCTCTAGATAGTAGATGTATACTAATGTCGTGGATGTGTTTCACTGTTTGATCAAGTATCTGTTTACTACTTGGTGTGGTAGTGTACCACTGGATTGTAGTTGTGTACTACTATGGATAGACACAATTGTGTTCTATTGAATGATATTGTTCCGATTGCCTTGAAGACTACCAACGGTGTTGAAAATGATTATTGGCTAGATGGAAGAACATAGATTTCCCAAATAGAAAATGATTCAGAACATTTACTCTTCTATATTAGAAGAATGGCTCTTGTGTCACTCTGTGGAGTGAGCATCATATCTGATTACTTAGATAGAGTATGGTTCCAAGAGATGATGCAGCTGATGACACTGATGGGGATGATGGTGCTCATGATCTAGTCATGAGATAGTCTATACAACTATGTTGATTTTACTGGGTGAATGGTATGTTTGTGCTCAATATCATTACCTGTAATACCTCCCTAGCTAGGAGGGAGTGTTGATATTATGGTAGCTATGGGAGGTATTTACCTCCACGTGTAAACCTAATGAGAATATAATATTCCAGGAAGCAAGAAGAAGCCCTAATAAGTTGGCTAATAACCCTAGAAGACATGTCATCTCAAGAGGATAATTTATATTAGGTTATCAGCCTCCAAGAGAAGAAGTTGGCCAGAAGAAATAATATAAACTAAACAGATAGATAACCAGAATGAGAAGCCATCCCAGGTAGTTAGCTAAAGTTGGTATAAATACAGGAGGCCAATCTTCATTCTGGTCGGCATTCTCAGAATTGCAGAGAAACACTTGTGCACACTGCAGTTACCTAGTTTCTGCGCAGGTTTCGAGGAGAGTTGTCAATGTAGTTGTTGTAGCTAGCAGATTCTATTTTGGCTTGGACTATCTCTTGGTTAGGGTTTGGACTTGTAATGTCCCCAAGGCCGAGCCCTATTGTAAATCATGTCTATGAAGTATAAATCTTGTTTATGAACTGTAATTCAAGTTTATAAGGTTGGTAAGCCAAGTTATGTAAGCTAGTGGGATTATGTGTTATTAGGCTAGGGAGCCTAAGAGTTGAAGGCCAGAAGCCTGATTTTTGTACATGTAATTATGCACAGTATTAATACAAAACATCTTTGTGTGTGGACCGACCACGATGAATGAGTGATCCAGGACTATGCTTCCACAAAAGCTGGGTAAGGGATTGGGGGCTGGAAGGTTGGAAAGAGAGGGTAAGTGTGGAGCCTAGGGGCTTAAGTCCTTGGGAATAATATTTTAATATTATGACAAAAGCCATGTGAAATCTATGTTTTGTCCTAAGTTCCTAGGGAGAGATGCATTCAGCTTCATGGGAGACATGTGTCAACCCAGGCGCATGCGATTTAACCTAGTAAATGAGCCATGTTGGGGGTTCTCTTTCCATTCCGTCGACTATTGCGTAGGAGTAGGGTGGCATTTCTCCAACCATCACCTGAATCTGGGGTTCGACCTTCCAATTCCTCCATCCTCCATCTATACGTGTTTTGCCTCTGTGATTGAACCTTTGTACACCTTATGCATCTCTGGAACCAGATAGAACCACGCTATGCTTTAGCGCTAATCGTTTATGTTTCGGGTGTCCATACCCATTTTTCCAATTTACTGTTGTGGCCACGCAGCGCTGGACTGCGTGTGGCTTGTTGACCAGTGTGAGGGAGGTGATTGTTGTTGAAGAGGAAGGTTACCCAGTTTGTGAGTGACTTTCTCTAGGTGAGAGAGTGCACAAAGGAAGTGAGAACTCCTGGAAGGAGTCCTGTATCTACCACAGAGCTCGGAGACTTCCGGTCCGGTCTATTGTTGAAGCCCAAGGGAAGGGAGGTTAGCAGCCGATGGACTGTCTTGGTGACAGTGAAGGTGTATACTCCTGGGGTGGGACAGACATGTGTGGAATGAGATTTTGTGGGCAGTGGGCATAAGTGGCTCCTAGGAGAGAATCCTTCTCCTGTGACTGTGCGTCTTCTTGTATTCCCTGCCTAGCCTAGGAATCCCCACCCGGTGGAGCTTAGTCCCAGCTCAGGGGTGACCTACTGTTGAGAGTGATGAGAAATGTGGTCTAAGGCTGGAAGGTTCCTGGGAGGTCTACACGTAGTTGGTGAATAACATCCAGTCTAAAAGATAAGTATATGCATGGGTATAATTTCAATTAAATATGCATGTCTGTGATTCTAGCAATGTTTACATGTATTTCGCTATATTCGTGAATTATTGTTAATGTCGTGGATTATGTATGCTAACGGTATTATTGTGCTTACGCTGTGTTTAACTATAATTAAGAAATTTTATTTCATAAGAATGCATAATATGTTACAGTAGTGTTTTTCCGCGTAGTAATGTTGGCCTGACCATGGGGTTGATGGTGGGGGAACGTTACAGTATGGTATCAGAGCCTAGTTTCAACGCTAAGCCTAGATGGGTTGAATAAGTGGTCTTTGGACCGAGGTTTTGAGAATAAATTGTGTCTGGAGGACTAATTTTAGACCTCGGAATGTTTCTGAGTGTCAACGGACTACTTGACTATGTTACAAATCTTAGGAGGTGTAGCGGTATTATAAAACTGCAGCCGGTGTGGTATATGGCCACAGGGAGAGAGAGAACTCCACGCCAAAAGTGTTGGAGCCATAGAATCTCTTTGGGAGGAAAGGAGAACCCTCAAAACCATCGATCTAAGAGATATCTGGACCGTTAATTGTCCAGGAAGAAATCAACATTTTGGGAATAGGGAGGACGAAGGTGGAAAATATTTCAACCTCATGACACACGGAATCCCAATATGAGAAATGTCGATGAGATATCATTCATTAGATCGTGGGGAATCGGGACTGTTGGATCAAGTAGATGAAAGTTCATAAGGAGGGTACCAAGTCATTGGCCAAAAGTCCTTGAGAAGTAGAGTTGGACAGTCAAAATTCTTTGTGGAGAACTTGCAAAATCGTGAGGACCGTAAGATAGCTAGAAGTTGCAAGGTGGTTAGTGGATGGAGAAACTCACCACCCTAGGATCCATAATAAACGTGGGTCGTTGATCGTGTTTGGTTTGATCCGTTGGATCATTTTGTGAATTCATGGATCGTGAACTTGGAGCGCAAGCCAAATTCTTGGTAACTCCAAGTCCTGAATCGCGAAAGAGATTAACAAGGGTAGAATCGGACAGTGGAGCGCTTCTAGGAAGAAGTGTCGAAATATCGTGAGTCGTTGGATCCATCCAACTAGCAAGGAAGTTAGGGATGAAGAGCTTTGACAGGTGTAAGCTTAGGAGAGATCTGGACCGTCAAATCAGGGGAGGCTCACAGCCATTGATCTCATACATGAATTCCCATATCAGAATTCATGGATTGAAGTGATAAGAGATTTGGAGTTGTTGCATCATGAACTCCCAGTTTACGAAACTCCGAAAAGATCTGGACCATTGGATCCAAATCATCGAGGATCGTTGGATCTCGTACAAGAACTCATTTATTGGAGTTCAAGGAATGGAGTGACCAGTGGTTTGGGTCGCTGCATTTCGAACTCTCGATTACCGAAACCCTAAAACTTGAAGTTCTGAAGTCACGAAATCTTTGAAGATGGAAGAACCATAGCGGATTTTTAACCATTGGATGTTGGGTAAATGTGGACTGTCGATCCACCCGATTTACACGAATTCGGAAAATCAAAACTCTGGGAGATAGATGTGTGTACCTTAAACTCTTCGAACGTTGAAAGCCCAAGTATCACCTAGTAGTCTATCATTTGGTCACGACCTTTGGTTATGAGGGTAGGGGCTAAGAAAGAGGGAGCTATCACCCGAAAATTACAGAGCCGAGCAGAACTCAGAAAATTTGTGAAGTCGAAGCGTTTTCTTAAGTCAGAATGGTTTTGAATGTGTGGAATTTGCTAAGAATGACGACCTGACAAATCCCTGTTGTCTTCACGTGTGTTTTCAAAAGCTTGGAAAGTGTCAGAACCAAATAGGGTTGTCGTTGAGAGCAGAGAATGGAAGAGGTGTGGATTGCCTCCAATTCAGAGAATGAAAGAGAAGGAAGGAATGTCAACTTGGGAGTCGAAGGATCAAACTCTAATGGGAAAGGAAAAGAGATGGAAAAGGAAGGACATATGATGAAAATTGAAATATTGCAGAAAGATGCCCAGGCTCACCAAGCTGATAGTTGAACGCTCATGAAAGTCAGGGATAAGCAGGGTGAATTCAACTTAAGGATGTTGAAGAGTCTAGAAAGAATAGAAAAGAAATTGGAAAATGACAGTGACTCAAGCAAGACAAAGAGTTGCATGACCCTTGAGAGGAAAAGAAGATCAAGGAGTGTCAGCAGACATTGTCGTTTCTCCCCAAAGAATTCTAGTAGGGAAGTACACAGTAGTTCAAGCCCATCTCCTACCAAAAAGTACAGGAGATCTGGGATTGATGAATTGAAAGGGGAAATGAACAAGATCTAGCCTCTAATGTTCTATGGAGAACATAAGAAGGAGGAAGATGTCGAAACTTGGTTTCTTGGTATGAGGAAATACTTTCAACTATAGAATTATTCCACTCATGCAGAGGGTAGAATTGCCATGTATCAATTGAAGGGAAAGGCATCCATGTGGTGGGATCAACTTGTGCAGGTGCAGCACATCAGGGAAAGGGACATCACATGTAAATAATTCAAGAGGTATTTCGAGAGGAAATACTTAACTAAAATATATTATTACAGAAAGATGAAAGAGTTCTTTGAACTCAAGCTGGACAACCAGACCATTGATGAGTATGAACAAAAGTTTTTGGAATTACTGTAGTATGTTCTATTCATCAAAGATGAGTCTATCAAGATTCATAGGTACCTGAGTGAATTATCGCCTCCTATTGGGGATAAGATTCAGTATGATGACCCAAAGACTATGGAAGAAATGATAAGAAGAGAGAAGTTCTTATTTGAATAACAAAGCGAAAAGCCTACCTTTCAAAAGACTTGGGATGACCAGAAAAAGTTCAAGAAAGAACAGAGGCAGAAGGGAAATAAACCACCCTTTTTCAGAAACGGTCCTCAAGGACAACCATCTCTTAGAGAGCCCAAGAAGGTTGAAGTGGGTGGGCAAATTTCAAGGCCACCACCTATGGAATGTTGGGGTTGTAAAGAAAACCATAGATACAGGGATTGCCCCCACAAAAATGATAAAGTAAGAGTTCTCCAAAATGTTCAGTAGGCTGAAATAATGGAGGACATGGGCAGTATAATTCCAAGGATCTACGCATCCCTGGACAACAAGCAAGTTGAGTATCAGTCGCACATGATTGAAGGAGAAGGTATGATAAAAAACCAACCATTTACAATTTTAGTTGATTCAGGGGCTAGCCATAGTTATATAGACCCTAGAGTGGTAGAAAGTTTGCATTTGATAAGAAGCAAACATGAAAAGTCTTGGTTAGTGTAGCTAGCTACAAGAACCAAGAGGAAAGTCACGGAGTTAGTCAAGTCCTATCCTGTAGACATGAATGGACTGAGCATGAAGGTCGATTTGAACATTCTGTCGTTAGGCTCTTATGACTGTCTAATTGGGATGGACTGGTTGGACCAATACCATGCCATATTAGAATGTCGGAACAAGGAATTCACTTGCTTAGATGAAGAAGGGAATCAAAGAGCCATCAAAGGAATTCCTAGAGTTGTTACTGTTAGATAAATCTCAACAATGTAGCTGAAGAAGTGCTACAGAAAAGGTTGTCAATTATTTGCAGCCCATGTGGGGGAAATGCCTAAGGATAAGGTGTCAAGTATTTAGGATCATGAGGTACTTAAAGAGTTTGAAGATGTATTCCAGGAAGTACCTGGACTACCTCCGAAAAGGGATATCGATTTCTCTGTGAACTTGATGCCTGGAGTAGCTCTAGTGTCAAAGGCTCCATATAGGATGAGTGCACCAGAACTGAAAGAGTTGCAGCTGCAGCTTGAAGAACTTCTGAAGAATGGTTATATATGCCCAAGCCTGTCACCTTGGGGTGCCCCGGTCCTGTTCGTAAAGAAGAAGGAAGGAACGATGAGATTGTGCATCGATTTCAGGCAATTGAACAAAGTAACGGTGAAGAACAAGTATCCTCTATCGAGTATTGATGATCTCTTCGATAAGTTGAAGGATGCAAATATATTTTCGAAAATAGATCTAAGATCGGGATATCACCAAGTAAGAATAAAATATGAAGACATCAACAAGACCGACTTTAGAAAAAGGTATGGTCATTACAAGTTCACAGTGGTGTCGTTTGGACTGTTAAATGCACCCGTTGTTTTTATGAGCTTGATGAATGGAGTATTTAGGTATCTAGACAAGTTTTTCATCGTCTTCCTGGATGACATTCTGGTGTATTCCAGGACCAAAGAAGAACACGAACAACATCTGAGGATGGTGTTGCGGGTGCTAAGAGAGCACTAACTATATGCCAAGTTGATCAAGTGCTCATTTTATCAGGAGCGGATCCATTACTTGGGACATATTATCTTGAAGGATGGGATGATGATAGACCCTGAGAAGATTGAATCCATCAGAGAATGGTCAGCGCGAAGGAACGTAACAAAAGTTAGATCCTTCATGAGATTGGCTAGTTACTACAAAAGGTTCATCGCAGGGTTTTTCAAGATAGCTCACCCTATCACTTCCTTGCAAAGAAAGGGGAAGTAGTTTCATTGGATAGAGGGATGTGAGGAAAGTTTCCAATGATTGAAGCAGTTGTTAACCAGTGCTCCAATCCCGAGGATTGCAGATCCAAATGTAGATTTTATAGTATGCACTGATGCATGAAAAGAAGGACTAGGAGGGGTCCTTAATCAGAATGGATTCATAATCTATTATGAGTCCAGGAAATTAAAAGAGCACGAGAAGAACTATGCAACCCATGACTTGGAGTTGGTAGCTATAGTTCATGCTCTAAAGAAATGGAGGCATTACCTCATGAGAAGGAGGTTTGAACTTAGAACAGACCATAACGGTTTGAAATATTTGTTTGATTAGCCAACCTTAAACGCTAGACAAAGTAGGTGGCTAGAATTTTTGTGTGAGTATGACTTTGAGATCAAGCATATCAAAGGAAAGGAGAATAAAGTGGTTGATGCACTCAACAGGAGGGTGCATGAATTACATGCTACAACCATTAGCATGTATCAGACTGATATTAAAAGTAGAATTCTGGAGGCTACAAATGAAGATCTGCAGTACAGAGAATTAATAGCCAAGCTACAATAGGGTAAGATGCCACAAAAGATGGAAATTTATAAATTGGAAACAGATGGAATACTATTGTAAAAGAACAGAATTTTTGTACCCAATGTCCAGTGCTTGAAACAGATGATTTTGCAGGAGATGCATAATGTGCCTTATGCAGGGCAGCCTGGATATCAGAAAATAGTAGAAGTGGTCAAGAGCCATTACTGTTGGTCGGGTATGAAGAGAGAGATCATTGAATACATCACTATATGTATGGAGTTCCAGAAAGTTAAAGCTGAGCATAGGCACCCAACAGGGTTGCTGCAACCTTTACCCATTCCTGAGTGGAAGTGGGAAGTAGTAACGATGGATTTTATTATGGGATTGCCCCGAATAGGAAAGATGGATGATTCAATCATGGTGGTGGTGGATAATCTTACAAAAGTTTCCCATTTTATTCCACTAAAAACTACTCACAAGGCAACATATGTTGCTGATATTTTCATAAAGGAAGTGGCACGATTGCACAGAATTCCTAAAATGATTGTGTCCGACAGAGACCCAAAATTCACCTCGAATTTCTGGAAAGGATTGTTCAAAGGATTCAGAACGAATCTAAACTTTAGTACATCTTATCATCCTGAGTCTGATGGACAGACAGAGAGGGTGAACAAAGTAATAGAATACATACTGAGAATGTATGTGATGGACAAACCATCAAGATGGGAAGACTACCTACACTTGGTAGAATTCACCTACAACAATGGGTATCATGCATCATTGAAGATGAGCCCATTTGAATCACTTTATGGAAGAAAGTGCAATACTTCAGTGAGTTGGGATAATCCAGCTGATAGAACAGTAGTTGGGCCAGAGTTGGTCAAAGAGATGGAGGACCAAATGATAAAAATTAAGCAAAATTTGAAAGCTATCCAGGACAGGCAGAAAAGTTATGCTGATAAGAATAGAGCCCATAGAGAGTTCAAAGTGGGTGATCATGTTTTCCTAAAAGTGAAAGCTAACAGGATTTCCCTGAAGCTGGGAAGTTGCGCCACGTTGGCAACCAGATTTTGTGGGCCATTTGAAATCCTGGAAATGATTGGGCTAGTTGCATATATGCTTGCATTACCTACATCCATGACTATACATAATGTGTTTCATGTTTCATTTCTTAAAAAGTATATGACTGATGCTAATCATGAAATTGATTGGAATGTGATCCAGGTGGAGCAAGAAGGTGTCCTGCAAGTGCATCATGCGCGCATATTGGACAAGAAAAATAAACGGCTCCGGAATCGAGCCATAGGGCTTGTAAAGGTCCAGTGGACCTGGTACAGTCCTGAGGATGCGACATGGGAGCATGAAGATGTTATGTAGGCAGAGTACCCACATCTTTTTGAAAAATTTGAAAATCTTGCAGATGCAGTGTAAAGTTGCACTGAGGATAATACAAAAATAAGGAGAGGGGATTGTAATGTCCCTAAGGCCGAGCCCTGTTGTAAATCATGTCTATGAAGTATAAATCTTGTTTGTGAACTATAACTTTAGTTTATAAGGCTGGTGAGCCAAGTTATATAAGCTAGTGGGCTTATGTGTTATTAGGCTAGGGAGCCTAAGTGTTGAAGGCTAGGAGCCTGAGTTTTGTACATGTAATTATGCACAGTATTAATACAAAACATCTCTGTGTGTGGAATGACCACGATGAATGAGTGATGGGGGACTAAGCTTCCACAAAATCTGGGTAAGGGATTGGGGGCTGGAAGGTTGGAAAGAGAGGCTAAGTGTGGAGCCTAGGGGCTTAAGTCCTTGGGAATAATATTTTAATATTATCCAAAAAGCCATGTGAAATCTATGTTTTGTCCTAAGTTCCTGGGGAAGGACACATGTAGCTTCATGGGCGACATGTGTCGACCCAGGCGCATGCGATTTAACCCAGGAAATGAGCCATGTTGGGGGTTCTCTTTCCATTCCATCGACTATTGCATAGGAGTGGGGTGGGCATTTCTCCAACCATCACTTGAATCCAGGGTTCGACCTTCCAATTCCTCCATCCTCCATTTGTATGCGTTTTTCCTCTATGATTGAACCTTTGTACACCTTACGCATCTCTAGAACTAGAGAGAGTCACGCTATGCTTTAGTGTTAATCGTTTTCATTTCGGGTGTCCATACCCATTTTCCCAATTGACTGTTGTGGCCACGCAGTGCTGGACTGTGTGTGGCTTGCTGGCCAGTGTGAGGGAGGTGATTGTTGTTGAAGAGGAAAGTTACCTAGTCTGTGAGTGACTCTCTCCAGGTGAGAGAGTGCGCAGAGGAAGTGAGAACTCCTGGAAGGAGTCTTATAGCTGTTACAGAGCATGGAGACTTCGGGCCCGGTCTGTTGTTGAAGCCCAAGGGAAGGGAGGTTAGCAGCTGATGGACTGTCTTGGTGACAGTGAAGGTGTATACTCTTGGGGTGGGACAGACATGTGGGGAATGAGAGTCTGTGGGAAATGGGCATAAGTGGCTCCTGGGAGAGAATCATTCTCCTGTGACTGTGTGTCTTCCTGTATTCCTTGCCTAGCCTAGGAATCCCTACCCGGTGGAGCTTAGTCTCAGCTCGAGGGTGACCTACTACTGAGAGTGATGAGCGGCACGGTCTAAGCCTGGGAGGTTCGTGGGAGGTATACATGCAATTGGTGAATTACATCTAGTCTAAAAGATAAGTATATACATGCATATAATTTCAATTAAATATGCATGTCTGTGATTCTAGCAATGTTTACATGTATTCCCCTGTATTCGTGAATTATTGTTAATGTCATGGATTATGTATGCTAACAGTATTAATGTGCTTAGGTTGTGTTTAACTGTAATTAAGCAATTGTATTTCATAAGAATGCATAATATGTTACGATAGTTTTTTTCCACGGAGTAATGTTGGCCCGACCATGGGGTTGATGGTGGGGGAACATTACAGGACTATCTGATCATCTCTTGTTTGGTGTGATATCCTTGGGGAAAGGTACGCTACTCTTTATTTGGCTATCTAGCCTAGGGTTGTCTTCTGGAGTGATTCTTAGTCAAGGTTAAGGTGCTCGGAGGGTGGCTTCGGCCTATGGTTGGGTGACAATAGTGATATTTTCAATGGTAAAACAAGCACATCCATTATATTCTAACACAATCAACATACATTGGACCATTAACGACAAGTAAACATTCTCAAGATTTGAGACTATTGCTCAAGTGGACAAATGAGGTGAAATTTTTGAACCATCTAAACATATGTTATACTATATGTACATTTTATTAAAAAACATTGACTAACTCTTATATTCACAAATGAAAAATAGGTTCAAAGCACATTGAGAATTACAAACATATATTTGAATCTCTTCCATCCTATATGTTCAAATGTCATGTAGCTGTAAATTTTTTTGGATCAATAACACAAAACAATGTTGCATTATCCCAAATGTCACGTTGAAACCCAGTTCAACTATTCACATTGGTTAAAGTGCAACATAGTCAACACAAGAGATACAAAAGTATCATGTTCTCTTACACGTGATATCTAAAGAAACATTTTACCAAATTTAACAACATTGTCATAGGAAAGGTATGTTTAAAAAATGGTTTACTAATATTTTTGACAACTACTATTTCCCATTTCATTCCATGTCTTCTGATGTTCTTCCTTGTAAATTGCAGGGCTTAGTTCAGTTGTCTTGTCTAATTTTCTCGAGAACAAATAGAACACTCTTCTATGGAAGTTTCTCCTACCTACATTTCTTTATGTAACTCAAATTGAACTACAACAATGTTTCACCTGAAAATGCTCTTTCACACTTGACCCTAAGAATTCTAAGTGTTTCACAACTTTTTTGTCAATATCCATAATGTGTTATAAAGTTAGTTCTATAAATTTTAGTCACTAGATAGCATCTCTCTATGTTACTTTACTGCCTTCTATTATTTCTATACATTTTTTTCCTTTCTTGTTTTTTTAATATATATGTATTCATGGTCACATTTCTTCTCTAAATAACAAGAAATATGTTTCCTAGAACAAATGTCACTAATATTCAATGTTGATGTCAAGTTGTTCTTTATTTATTTTATTTGTTTATAGAAGTTAACTAGCATGGTAATTTTTCATTTTTCATTCTTATTATGGGTCTTTCTATTTTTTTTTAGTCATATGTCTATTTTCTATTTTTCTTTGTTCATATATTAAAAATTGATATGTAGCTTGTTTATTAGTGTTTAAGTGTTTTTTCATTTTTATTTCATTTTTATATGTTATGAATTTTCTTCAATTTACACATATAAACATGCATTTATGCTTGAACATTTTGATTGAAAGAAATGACCACGCCTTGCAAGATACATTCTATAATAAAGTTACTCAGAAATATTCTATAAGGGTTGGATTAGACTTTAACCTTCCATCTTGAAATTATCTTAAAACATTCTAAGAGTCAGTTATGTTTTTTTTACCATTGGGATCGACATTACTTGGCATGACCCATTATGTGGGCATGATCTAAGTTCAAATCCATCGACCAAGAGTATATTCAAGAGTACGTAAGCCAGATATACCAATAATTTATGACTCAAGATATACCAATAATTTATGACTCAACAAGATTCCAAACGTCCCAACTTCCACCAGAGTGGAAATCTATTCCAAAAATTGTTTACCTTTCAAACATTATCATAACGAGCCAATGTCTCGTTGGGTTTTACTATGTATGTTCTGCTATCGTATTTGTGACTACGAAAAGCAACCGACCAACTTTTTAATTCGTTTGTGGGAGAGAATTGATACTACCCAATCAACTTTCGAGGAGGTCATCGAAGAATTTTCCACGCGTTCTTTATCTCTATGCCGCAATCAATAGGGCGCGTTCTCCATTCTCAGTGTTTCAATCTTCTCGTTATCGTTCAACACGGAGTTTTATGAATTTCACACATGACTTTGTATCAACTTGATTGTTTAGCAGCATGTTCAAATCAATAAAGCGAAGACTCAAGTTTACGAGGAGGTTTCCAAGAATTTTCGACGCGTTCTTTCATCTCTGTGCGGCAATGAATACGGAGCGTTCTCCTTTCTCAGTCTTTCAATCTTCTCATTATCGTTCAACACGAAGTTCTATGAATTTCGCACATGACTTTGTTTGAACTTGATTGGTTAGCATGTTGAAATCAATACGGCGAAGACTCAAGTATAATTCGGAGTTTTATGGATTTCACACATGCCTGTGTGAACATAAACGGTTTGGAATTTGAAATAAACATAGCAAAGGTTAAGTGTGCCGTGTCCTTGGGATTTCACATATGACTGTGATAACTTAATTGGTTAGGAATTTGACATGACTTCTCGTTTATTTCGAAGTGTTAGAGTATTCATGAAAAGGCAAATCGGATTATTGAAATTTAATATTTTTATTTTTAACCATGGGAATCGGCGAATGGGATTATTGATTACGGCTTAAAGGCGAGGAAAGCGTTCGAATATTTAGCATTATACCGCTGACGCGAAGAAAGCGTAGAAATATGTATGAATATACACTAGCACAGTTGCTAGCTTGCGGCTGAGAACGCCAAAAGGTATGGGCTGAGAATGTTTGATTCCAATATAAAATGTCTGTGGTAATCTTTCTGTGGTAATATGAAACGTTTGGCTGCATTAGGTTGATAAATGGAATGCGTGGGTAATTTTTTAATGTGATTAAGTAAATGTTAAAAAGTAAACATGTTAACTAATGCCTTGATAAATGCAAGAAAGTTATGAACAATAAATCTGATCCATTGATTTTGGCGGACGACTAAGAATATGCCAGCATCTTCAATGCATAGCCATCAGATTAGGGTTTAATGTTAAATAAGGTTAAAAGATCATTAATGGTACCCATTATCAATAAGTATATGCCTTTCGGAGATCAAATGAAATCCTTAGTAGACGAAGAGATGGAATGGAATACTTAGAGGCGAAGAAAGCGTGGGAATATTATACTGCGGACCCGAAGAAAGCGTGGAAATATTTACCCGCAACGGGGGACCTTGGTCTGCGGCATATTGATAAATATTTCCACGCTTTCTTCGCGTCTGTGGTATAATGCTAAATTATGGAATTCCATTCCTTAGTCTGCGGTATATCGCGAAAGATGCCAACGCTTTCTTCGCCTTTAAGGATCCTTTGGTCTTTGGTATATTGCTAAATATTCCCCTTGTTCGCCTCTAAGGCCCAATCAATAATCCTATTCGCCTTAACTCACACCACGCTTTATATGAGAAGTGTTGTATATAGAACAATTCCACCCGTTTTCTTCGTCTCTATGCGGTATTCAACACGGCGATTTCCCTTTTCTCGTTGTCTTCCAGTTATCAGGATCACCCGACATATCCAACAGGAATTCCACCCAGGACCTGTTGTGTCTATATATATACGTACATAACCAAGAACAGAATTCAGAGGCCTAGGACCTTCGAGTTAGACAGAAAGAAATAGATCATAAGGTTGTTTTTTTATCATTGTGGCCTCTGTAGAAGCAACTATTAATTACCGAACCTGGTAGCCATTTTCCCATACTCCTCTTTAAGATGGTTTATACAATTATCATCAATATCTGTATGACAACATGCCCGATGGATTAACTTCGCTTCAACCTCATTCTGATTCTGATTTCGTTTTAAATAAATACATGTTGAAGGACGGTGATTTATATCATCCATGAAGTCCGAGATCCACATAGATTTCTGTTCAGCTGTACGGCCCCGAAGTCCGAAATGATATGCTCGTTGTTTGGTATTAGCTGCAGACAAAGGCAGCAGGAGAGTTGTTGTTATAGACCTTCATGGATCAGGTTTGGAAGATACAGTTTTGCTGTCTCTTGGCAACTTCTCACTATGGAGCATTTTCAATCTTTCTGATAATAATTTCGCGGGCAGAGTTCTACGCAAGCTCGGGCAGCGTAAAGCGATTGGACCACTCGATCTAAGCGGGAATTTGCTCCGGGATTCTATTCCAGTTGAGCTGGGCTTGCTGGATAAGCTAGAATACCTGTATTTAGAGGCTAACCACCTGGAGAACAACATTTTCTATCTTTGGGAAACTGAGCTTGCCTTCATTGAAAACAAAATCAGAATCAGAATGACGTTGAAGCGAAGTTAATCAATCGATAATCTTGTCATACAGATATTGGTGAGCATTCTATAAACCATCTTCATGATGATGAGTATGGGAATATGGCTTACAAGTTCAGTAATTAATAGTTGCTGCAGCTACAGAGGCCTCCCTGGTTAAAAAAAAGAACACAAGCATCATTAGAAAAAACATTTAGATCTATTACTTCCCATGTAAGGTTCTTCGCCTCTAGCTGCAATCAATAAACTGGTTTGTCTTTTCCTAGGATTTTATTTTGCGTTTTACTGCATCCGAAATTTATATTCCATCATCAAATATTTAAAAAAATAAAAATAAAATAGGCTATTTGTGTTAATGAAGACATTTTGGATATTTCGAGTTAGAAGTTCATATTAAAAATTATGAAGTTGTGTGTTCGAAAATATATCTACTTTGCACCATTATGAACCTTGAGTGGAAAGTATATTTCTCAAATCCAACTCCCTAATCACTGTATCGTGAATATTTTGCAATTAATTGAGGTCCAAAAATCAATGAATTAATTGAGTCTCAACAAGGTATAATGAATGATTTAATGTAGTTCTTCACCATAACTCATGTGGGGACATTCTTTTGAGATAGGGATTGTAACTCCTCACCATAACTTATGTGGGGACATTCTTTTGAAATAGGGATTGTGGTTCCTCACCATATATTAATTCATATGGGTACATTCTTTTGAGATAGGGATACCCAAGTTTAAGATGGTTTAAGATGGGGGAAGGAATATTAGTTCAATACAAGCTAATAATACGTTTTTAATCAATTAAGGCAGTAACATTAGTAAGTTAGTAACATTATTAAGTGAATTTTTGTTAATTTCAATTGATGTTTATGTAATGTTAGTTAAAGTTGAGAAGAAATTAAATATATTTATTTTTAAAATATAAATTAAGTGTTCTATATTGGTTATTCTAATAAAAATTATTGCAATTTAAGAAAATAAATTTTTGAATCAAAAGTCATAATTAAGTTTTTATATCCAAGTGTTACAAAACCACTTTTTTTATATCTAATAAAAAAAATCACCCATCATCAACATCACATATTCATCACCCACCCACTTTTAGATTTCCTTATTCAAAGGGTCATATTAGAATCAACAAGCTAATGATGGTCTCTTATGATGAATTAGTGGCAATGCATGTTAGAATTGTCAATGCGGAAAACACAATTCACATATGATAATTAACAATCACATACAAATTATAAACACAGGGATTTCAAGTGGTTCACCCAAACGTTGGGCTACGTCCACCAAGCATAGGCATCGGCTGTTTTATTATTCAGATCATGGAGATTACAAAAGACTAGCAAGTTCTCACTCCGTCTCTCACTCTGTCTCTACGGGCTTACATGAATTTATACATTCACACAAGAAACTGATTATTAAATGCAATCCCTATCCATATTCTAACTTGGTATATTTAGTTGCAACCAACACATAATAATAGTATCCAAATCCACCCTTTGAGGAATTCGTTGTCACCAAATCCCAACAATCTCCACCTTGACAACAATTAACGTGACACCTTGCTCCTTCCTTTTGTTCATCACCTTTTCTGAAAGCCAAGAGAAGCCAAGCACTACTGCAACTTATCTAATAAATCTGGTTTGGTGATCTCCCATGTGTGACTTGCACCAGTTTGGATTTCCTAAGGGGTCACTCCACCTCTAGCATGTCTTCCACAACTGTGTTATGAGACATATTTAATGATAGATCTCCTTCCATCCAAAACACCTGTAAAATATACATTACAATTATCACAGACCATCTCAGTGTAACCATTATAGGTGACATTTGTGCTTCTCAAACGTTGAAGCACCCATTTCACTGCAACACCTAAATCTGTCACGTACCTGACAACATCATTAGCATGTGAAACATATGGTATTAACCATTTCATCACATACAACAGACCTCCTACTAGACTTACACGAGATATAACCTTTTCTTATTTATAGACAGGACCTATGCTTGAAGAAAACTTATAATGGAAAAAAAGAGGGATAAAAACTGGTTTTACAATCTTCATACTGAATTCCAACCACAACTTACCATTACCATCTCTGTATACTTCCATGCCCATAATTTGTTTCGCTGCTTCTTGATCCCTCATCTGAATTGTCCTGTCCACCTAAGTCATTTTCTTACTGATTTTATCCATGCTTCGACTTGCATCGAGCATATCATCAACAAATAACATCAAGACTATGAAAGTACTATAAACTGTATAGCCATTCCTACCCTTTGAAAATTTTTTACTCACTATGAAGGATTCAAACCTCTTGTATTTTTTCTTGGGTACCAATAGGCCATATAATGAATTATCTAGCATGCAAACAAATTTACTATTGCAATCTTGAATCAACCCTTTTGGTTGTTCCATACATATTATATCTCTGTCAATGATGATCGTGTGAGAAGTAGGATCCCACACACAACATCCCTTTATACCACCATCATAACTTGCAAAGATATAAAAGAAGCAGGAATTCAGAAACAAAGATTTTAAGTGTGAAAATGATTTATCGCTTACCAGTACCTACATTTATTTCTTGCTCTTATGACTTTGATGCTTCTGCCATAAACAAGAAGATACATCTGTCACTTAAGATGCCACTTCAATACTTCCTTCCATCTTATAAAGGTTATCAACCTTTGTTTCCTTCATCACTACTAAATTCCCTTTCGACAATGTGAGTGCTCCACCTTGACTTGTATACTTATATCCACAAGAATCCAACACTCCCAATGAAATCAATTTTGATTTAAGCTTAGGTATGCTAATTCCCTAACAATACCATCAAACATCCTGATTCTAATACTGCAAACCCCAACAGTTTTACAGGGAATACCATTTCCCATAAACATTACACCCTCATCAAGAGATTGGTAAGAAACGAACCAATTTATATGTGAGAACATGAGGTGGGAGGCACCTGAATCTAACTGTCATTCTTCTTGATATTGTAAATTACTAAAAACGGATAAAATTTGATCAGTCATACATGAATTTGTTACAGCCAAATTTGCTTCCTTCGTAGAGTTTTCCTCAAATTCCTTTCTCTTCTAACAATCTTTCTTGAGATGTCATGTTTTTCCACTGTACCAACATTTTTCTTTACCCTTTCTGGGTCTTGACATAGATCGAGAAAGACTTCTCTCATTCTTCTCTTTAGTTCGACCTCTGATCAACATCACCTCTGAAGTTGAGGTTTCTTTACTAGATTTACTTCTTATCTCCTTAGCCAACAAAGCTCCCACAACTGAGTCATAATCTAAAACATTTGTTGAGCTAAAGCTAATAGAGGTGACTAGATTATCCCAATACCGAGGCAACGAACACAATAATGTAATAGCCTTATCTTCATCTTCGAATTTAACTTCCATACTAGTCAATTGAACTATAAAGGTATTGAAGGTATTTAAATGGTCAGCAACTTTTGTACCTTCTTTCATCCATAAACTCTACAATTGTCTCTTCAAGTAGATTCTCCTCGTTAAGGACTTTGTCATATATAGACTTTCCAACTTGCTCCATAAGTATATTGTTGTATCCTCTCCTACGATATTAAATAGAACCTCATCCGCCACACATAAACGAATGGTACTAAGAGATTTTGCATCTAGATCTTTCCATTCCCATTCTGTCATGGCTGTTGGTTTCTTTGACTTGCCTGGCAATGCTTTTTGCAACCCTTGTTGCACCAGTAAATCCTGCATATTGAGCTTCCAAAGCTCAAAGTTGTTTTTACCGTTGAATTTTTCAACTTCAAACTTCAAACTCTGCATCTTAGCCATTAGCACAAAAACACTTCTAATGCCCAAATCACTGTTAATAATAACTAAGGCCTTTTTGAAAAATAATATGGAAGAATAATAAATAAGGTTAAATGTGGATCCTAGATAAATAAGATTAAATGATAACCAAAAAAGGTTTAAAATAATTAAAAATTAATATATTCCATAAAACCTTTTATATCCTCTTCAACATCCACGTGAGATCCACCTCACATAAAAAAGGTATTTTTTTAAATACTATATTTAATCCTCTACCTTTTTACATATTATATTAAATTCCAAATATAACATAACCTTTTTCAAGACCATACCTTAAAATTTTTTAAGAAGAAAAGTAATGTGTGTGTTTTCTTAAGGAGTAGTCATGTATTTTTTATTTAAGGGAGTCGTCGCACCTCACACTACCACTGGAGTGCGGCGATCTCAAAAATATCTGCACCTCCCGATGCACTAGGACCACAACGATTCTCGGTTCTTACTACCATTGGAGTGGTGATCTAAAAAAGTCTTTGCATTGTTCCTCTTCTTTAATCGCGACGATTTCAATATTTTTTCACAAGTGTAAGTCTAAGTAATAAGATGTTGCACCCCTCGAGAGGAGGTATTTGCGGTGATGTGGAGATCGACGCACCTCAAACAGATGTTGTTGCTCCTACGAAATTTGATGCTCTCTCCTCTAACCAGCTCTGATACCACATGTTAGAATTGTGAATGCGGAAAACAAAATTCATATATGATAATTAACAATCACACATAGATTATAAACACAGGTATTTCATGTGCTTCACCGAAACATTGGGCTACGTCCACCAAGCATAGCCACCGATTGTCTTGTTATTCAGATCATGGAGATTACAACAAACTAGCAAGTTCTCACTCTGTCTCTCACTCAGTCTCTACTGGCTTACATGGATTTATACATTCACACAAGAAAATAATTATTAAATGCAATCCCTATCCATGTTCTAACTTGGTCTATTTAGTTGAAAACAACGCAAAATAATAAGATGCAAATCCACCCTTTGAGGAATTCATTGTCACCAAATCCCAACAATGCAAACATGGAAAAAAATAATCTATTAACTTGGAGGTATTATTCAAGGTACTAAATTTATACTAAATTTGGAGAAACAAGTGGAAAACATACTTAAAAACATATTTCTCAAATTCAAATCCCTAAACATCGTGAATATTTTGCAATTAACAAAGGTCCAAACAAAGTATAATCAATGAATTAATTGAGAGCCCAACAAAGTATAATCAATGATTTCATGTAGTTCCTCATCATAACTCATATGTGGACATTGTTTTGTGATCGGGCTACTCAAGTTTACGATGGGGAAGGAATATTAGTTCAACACAAATAAATAATACTTTATTCATCGATACAAGTAGTCACATTATTAATATTAAGTGATTTTTTTGCTAATTTCAATTGACGTTTTTAAGTAATGTTAATTAAAGTTTGTAAAAAATTATCTAAATTCATTTGTAAAATATTAATTAAGTTTTCTATATGTACTATTTTAATAAAAATTATTGCAATTTAAGAAAATAATTTTTTGAACGAATACTTAAGTCCAAGTGTGGTAATTAAGTTTATACATCAAAGTGTTACAAAACCAAAAAAAATTATCAATCATCAATATCACATATTCATCACCCACCCATCCTTGGATTTTCATATTCACATGTGCTCTCATGACACATTAGTGGCAATGTAAACATGGAAAAACAAGTATTTTTTAACATGGAGGGATTATTCAATGTAGTTTTACAATGAATTTGAATATGGTGTAAAAAGAATAAATGTAGGAAATTGAATCAATCTTCCAATATATAATTTTTATTTATAGAATTTGTGAATAACTATGTGAAATTTCAATTTTTTCAACATTGGTATTTTACTTTTCAAGAAAAATATAATGTATATGTCTTGGTTATTGCGGGTGTTGAGTACCTTAACGAATGAATTTCCTTAAAAAAATTGTACAATTGTAGATAACCCATTGTTCTGGTGTGGAGTATTTTTTCAAAATTTATAATATTAATTTTATTTTTTTTAAATTTATTAAACTAAATATATCCTTGAAATTGCAATGCATTGGGTTATTGTAGGCCACAAGGGTCATAACAATATCAAGCAAATTATTTGTATTTTATATTGTAAACCTCATTATCTTCTAGTGCCACCTATAACTTATTTGAAAAATGGTTAAGCTAATAAAAAGTTAAACATAAATAAAATAGGTATCTTTTTACAATTATGATATCTTTCAAGATAGAAATAGATTAAAAATATGACTTTATCTGTGTATGTAGCTTCATCAACAAGATATTTGTGTATCCTATAGAAAAAAAAGCATAAAAAATAGAGATATTAAGAGTTATTCATAAAAATTGATGTTTCAATGTATTTGTATACCAAACCACTAGATTTGTCATCTTGAATCTAAACATTAAGAAACTAACTTAACTAACATGTACACTAGATTTGTCATTCTTTCCCCCAAAAAAATTGAAATGGATAGAACACACACATGCTTCGAAGAATGCGCATGTTCTCTTAAGAATGTGCATGTTTTCTAAGAATACACACACGTTCATGGAACATGTGCACACTTTATTCCTAATTTCATTTATGTCCCTCTCTCTCTTTCTCCCGACCTTCTCTCCCCCTCTCTTGCTATATTTGTCTGTCTCCCTCTCTCTCTGTCTC
>ML780965.1:0-14596 GCA_009831015.1 Picea engelmannii
AAAACAAAGGAAGATGCAAGCCAACACATGACTTCGTCAACAACCCAACCCAAACATCAAGTCTATCTGGTCAATAATTTATGATCTAAAATTTGCGTTAATATATATCTAAATTACCCTGTCTAAAATAGAAAAGGCCAGTGATTTACAACTTAAATTAACATGATATACAAATCTAACTTAGAGAGAGTCGATTTTACCAAATTAAACAATAACTATGAATTAATTCAATCATATTTCTAAATTAGCGAGACTAAATGACAAGTTAGACAACATTTAGACTTCAATCTACCATTAACACAATCTATTCTTAGGAATACCAATATAAATAAAAAGGGACATTCTAGTTATCATGCAAGTTCTTATTATTAAAGTGATATTAACAACTACATTCCGAAAACTATCTAGCCAAAACAATAGTAGGATTTTATCAGTTGTCTAATACACGGTATGTGGTTGAGTAAAAATGAGTTGACCATAAAAAAATTATCCTTTCATTAAATAAGACTCTACCAAAAATCAAGGCTTGGACTGTTGACAATATGGTGAGGTTTTGGTCTGACAAGAATCAATTGTGGTCAAGGTAAAGGATAAATCTATGTTCTCTCTACTGAAAGTCTATCCCAAACAATAAATTTACAGTCATTAACAAATTGTTGCCATTACTATCAAAACTTGGCTAGGTGGATGCGCTGTCTAAAAAGGCAAATTCACAGTCTTGTAGTAAAGGCGATTTGCAGTGTCAAGGAACTAGATTACAGGCTTCTAACTTGTACACAATTTATAGCTTTTTGTGTGTGACGGATTGGTATAGAGTTGAACTAATTTCTTCGCAAATACAATAGAAATCCAAAAAGGGAAAGAATAAAACTTGAGTGAACTTACTGAAATCCAATGCGCCCCAGAATCGTGAATTTATCCATTTTCTGAGACCCAAACGTGAATTTCCCCTTCTATTAACTCACAGCAAACAATTTCGACAGTCGGGCTGCGTTATAAATATTAGAGAGGTTTTATATATCTGGTAAGTTTCTCCCTATTCACTGTGTCTTTCGACCTTCTCTCTCTCCGAGAGCACTAAATGCGATTTTGATGAATCCACAATAGAACAAAACTAAATGCGATATTAATGAAACTAAAACTGTAATATCAACAACTAAAAGTGATTTTACTAAAACCAAAATTGTATAATCAAGAACTAAAATGTGATTTTAATGAAACTATAACTGTATAATCAAGAACTAAAATGCAATTTTAATGAAATTATAATTGTACAATCAACAACCAAAAGTGATTTAACTGAAATTACAATAGAATTCACAATCACTTATGAACTTCCTAAATGCCTCCTAAAGACGTAGTTGTATCATTTCTGGAAAGTTCGAAACAAATTCCTTCACTTGATTAAGCACAGTAAACAATTGGACACAAAGGTTTCTTCACGCAAAATTTAGTTTTCACAGATTCACTAAATTCGGATCGAGTCATCTAGTTAATCTAGCTTTGATTCTTCATGCTATAATCCTTATTAAGTCTAGCAGTTGTTACAAGGTTAGGATTCAAGATGATTGAAAATTTATTCAACCTTGTCCAAAATTCAATAAATCAGAATTACGAGAACCCACTCTCTTGAGTAAGGATTAACTTGACTTGCAACAACCAATGATAAGCTTCGAAATTTAATCTATGCTCCAACATCACATTTTAAAGGCCAAAACGTAGACAACCAAAACAAACATCAATGCAAGAATGCATTCATCCTCCAGGTAGTATCGCTGAGAAAAAATTGCATACCAAGGCACAAACTCAGACGAATGTTCTGTTTCAGTCATGGGCCTTCCAGTGCTTGAAGGGTACAATCTAACAGTGATTTTCAGAAATAAAAAATTGAAACAGACATTCGGCACCAGATCAACCAAATCATCTAACCATAATTTACACACCACCCTTATCTAACAAGTAAGAAGAGGAGTAATTGTACAAAAATCGCTAAGAAGGGATTGAACACAAAACAAATCGTTAAAAAAAATGAGAAACACACTAGGGTTTAAGTGTGTTGAAAACGAAGAGAAAAAATTCTCCCAACAATTGCAGAGATGGCCATTCCAAGAAAATGTAGAATTCAATTTATTAGAAAAACACAAATATCATGCCAACAAAATAGAGGTTGTATCAATCACAAGAGGGCACCATACAATCACTAGACTAGGAACAATCATCATGGTTAGACGGCTGGCAGGAACATCCTTCGCCCATTATCCATGCACATAAAAGAATGACGTTTAGATCCATAGGTCTATTAACACCAAAATGACGACCGTAGATCAAGCTCCTGGTTGACTTCTCAAGCGATGAATGATGAGCTAGGGACAAAAGGAAAAAAACAACTACGATCATCACAAATCAATAAACCAAAGGGCAGTCAAGACATGTTGGGAATCGAAGGCCATGGGAGTCAATCAGTCATTGAGCTAAAGGCTATGGGAAAATTTCATTCATTAACTAGAATGCTAAGACAATATATTTCCTTACCCAATTAAACATGCAGATCTAAAATCATAAATCATACAAACAATCTACCATGCAAAAATAAAGGAAGTGTACCACCCAATCCCTCGCTCTGAGTTGATGTCCTGTGTGCTTTGTGCGACTCTCGCTTGCCGACCGATGAGACTTCACAAGTACCTCCCAGACAATTATAGGGGTACTCTACTTCCCCCTTAGCCCCCCGAGCTACAAAGGGGCCACGCACACTAACCAGAGAATCAACTAGCTCCCAACTCGCCTCACAAGGCCGAGCTACCACTGCTCATCGAGCTGGGTATCCCAACTACCACAAGCTAAGTCAGTCAAGTATAAAATTTTGCAGCGTAACATTATGCATAACAGAAAATATCCATCATCCTTCTCCTCCCTCCATTATATAGAGTTTCGAAGTCCCTTACTTTCCCAAAATCCCATTTAAATTAATGTTAATAAATTATTTCATAAAAATCTTCCTCGTACATGTGTCACCCATCCCCTTCATTCCTCCATAAATTAATTTCTTTAATTATTTAATTACCCCTATTTCCCTCACTCACCTAAAGGCACTCCTAGAATCGCTCCTAGGTGTCCCCATATCCCCTTAAAAGTTTTAATGACTTTGCCCCCTTATTAATTTACTAGTCGAGTTTAAATTAGAAAGTTCTTAAATGCTAGATACCTTACTAAGTTAGACTATATGCTTTTTCCTTGTGTTTCCCCTTTCTTTTATGTTTCCCATTTTTTCTTAGTTTCCTAATTATTTTAGATTTCCCTCTTTCCCATTTTTATTTAAACTCAAAAAGGCATGTGCAGAAACTTACCCTTTTTCCTTTTTTCTTTTTAATGAATAAATTTTTAATTAGCATAATATAGTAAAACAATCATTTCCCCTTTTTAAATTTTATCCCAAAATATTTTAATAAATCAATTTAATTTCTTACCCCCTTCTTGTCACAAGATTAATTAATATTATCATTATTATATATATATATTTAAATAAATAGATAAAAAATTTATCACAAGTATAATTTTGACCTAGACTTCATTTTCCTACGCTGGGTGACATCTCATTAGGGGAAAAGTTTGAAATCTTCCTTAACACGTTATTCATCCTAAAGCCATCTAGGTTTGTCCAATTATTAAATAACAACACGACGTTCCCTTCTGGATGTACCACATGCTCCAAGGGTGCCACTCGCCTCTTAACTGACTTGGTAGACATTAAAAAACCCTAGAGTCAATACTCCGCCAGGTGATCTTGTGGGAGACTAAGGGCCTCTAATGAATAAGGCCCCTATCTTATTGCGCACCCCTTAGAATCATCGTGAGCGACTGTCACAGTATTCCCTCATGACATTGTGGGTCCTCTTGAACTAAGTAATCGTTAACCTGTAGTTTGAGCCATGACGAGACTGCTAGTAGGATGTGGCAGGGTTGTTGTCCACACCTCTCCCTCAACATCTCTAGTAGTCATCCATGACCCCTCTACTCCACATGTGAGTCTGGTCGGCAAGCTATCATCAACCTCTATCATCCAAAAATCATGTCATAAATATATCCATAATCATATCATCTAATCAGATGCACTAATATCACATAAAAACAATCAAACCCCAATAGTTCACTCCCCAACTCGATCTGGAGTCCAAGGGGTTCCATCGATGCCTCTACATCCTCGATGTCCAAAATCCTGCACACTCAGTAAAACCGAGTCAATAGCACCTATATATTTTAATGAAAAAAAATAACATGTCATCAACCCATAACGCCTCATAATCAAAATCAATGTTTAATAGTATAATAATTCGAATCACTTGCAAGAAAGTGTCCTCAAAGAATAAGTTCACTCAGTTTTCCCAAGAGAGGGATGTTACATACACCCCCTCTTGGTCTAAACTTCGTCCCGAAGTTTCACAGTATAAGTGCCGAAATAATGTGTATCACAGTATCATAAGTCTATCTATCAAACAAAAATGGAAACTGCTGGAGCATATCATTTGCATCCTCCCAGGTCGCCGAGTGCGGGCTATAGTTGTCCCACTGGACCTTGACCTGATCTATTGTTCGATGTCGTAGCTGTCGAATGTAATGATCTAGGATGCAGATCAACTCAGCTGTGAGCACCCCCTCATCTAATATCTGTAAGAAACTCATGTCAATAACGTGTGTAGGATCACTAATATAATGTCTCAAAGATACGTGAAAAACATCGTGCATACGCCTGAAAGAATCAGGCAAGGCTAGTCAATAGGCCATGGGCCCCTTCCTCTACACAATCTTGAAATTTCTCAGGAACCTAGGAGAGATTTTGTCTCCCTTTCCAAACTTGATCGAACTCTTATGCAGTTTAACCCGCAATAAGACTTGATTGCCAACCTCGTAACTAGGGTCGACACGATGCGCATTGGTATAACTCTTCTGCCGATACTACGCTTATTTAATCCTTTGTATTATTGTTTGAATTTTCTCTTCCATTTCTTGAATCGTTTCTGGTCCCACCAGGACCCTATCCTCAAGCCGATCCCAACTCAAAGGCATCTGACACGGTCGCCCATAAAGAAAATCAAAAGGCTCCATCTTAATGGTGCTTTGGTAATTGTTGTTATCAGTCAATTCTATCAGTGGCAAGAATTCTTCCCAACACTTTTGTTGGTCCATCATGTACATGCACACCATGTCCTCCAAGTTCTAGTTCATTTGTTCGGTCTTCCCATCAGTCTCCAGGTGATACGTAGTACTGAATTTAAGTTGGGTTCCCAAGGCCTCTTGGAAACTCGTCCAAAATCATCCAGTAAACACCGATCCTCGATCGGATATAATCCTCTTAGGCATGCCATGCAGCCTCACAATCTCACTGATGAAAACTCTAGCTATGTCAAGTGCCTGATACGTCGTACGCACAGGAATAAAGTGAGCACTCTTCGTCAATGTGTCTACTACTAATAAAATTGAGTCATGTCTCCTTACCATCAGTGGCAATCCAACAATAAAATCCATCAAAATAACCTCCCATTTCGATTCTGAAATAGCGTGTGGTTGTAGTAATCCTGTTGGATGCCTATGTTCATCCTTTACCTGCTAACATTCTAGACATCTAGCCACATAGTTAACTATATCTGCCTTCATTCCCTTCCATAAGAATAAGGGTTTAAGGTCTGCCCTCATCTTCATGACTCCTGGGTGAGCCATGTACACTGATCTATGAGCCGCGTTTAGGATCAAACTCCTCGACTCATCGTTCAGTGGTACGTAAATCTGATTTTTAAACCTTAATAATCCATCGTCGTCAAACGTAAATCCTTCAAATATTGGTACCATCATTGTGTTTTTTTCGATAAAACCCTAGACCTCTTTGTACCAGTCATCGTCACGCTGTAAAGTTAGAATATTTTCATGTAGATTCGTCTGAAGAGGCAACACCAAAAATATGCATGGTCTCTGACTCAATGTATCTACCACTCGGTTCACTATTCATTTTATGTAAGTAGTCTCATAGTCGTACTTGCTAAGCAATTCCAACCAAAGCTGTTGTCGCGCATTCAAGCCACTTTGCGTAAATATGTGTTGTCATCCACAGTGGTTCATATTTAGTTCAAATTTTCATCCAACAAGGTAGTGTCTCCAAACCTTCAAGGCATATATGATGGCTAAAAACTCCAAATCATGAGTCGCGTAGTTCTTGTCATGCCTTCTTAGTTTCCTTGAGATGTATGCGATCACTCAACCATCTTGCATCAAGACTCCGCTTAAGCCTTCCTTGGATGCATCAGTGCATACCAAGAAGTCCACGTCCATGTCTGGGACCTTTAGTATCAGTGTCATTGTCAACAACTCCATGAGCCTCCTAAAAGTTTCTGCGCATTTCTCGATCCACACAAATTTCTTGTTCTTCTTCTGCAACTCTGTGATCGGATTTTCTATCTTCGAAAATCCATCGACGGACCATCAATAGTATCCTACTAAACCCATGAAGCTACATAATTTTGGGACATTTGTCGGCATAGGCCATTCCATAATAGCCTCGACCTTTGCTGGATCCATGATGATACCTTCACCGAAGATGACATGCCCCAAGTAGTGAATCTTCGATCGATAAAATGAGCATTTGGGCAACTTACCATACAATTTGTGTTCTCTCAGACACTGTAGTACCAAGCGCAAGTGCTCGTCATGCTCCTCCATCATCTGAGATTAAATCAAAATATCGTCAATGAATACTTGGACGAACTTGTCCAAGTACTCGCGGAACACCCCGTTCATCAAAATCATAAATACCCCTGGGGCGTTTGTTAGTCCAAAATGTAAAATAGTAAACTTGTAATGTCCAAACCTCATCTTAAAGGTGGTATTAGGGACGTCATTATCCTTGATCTGTAACTGGTGATACCATGATCACAAATCGATCTTTAAGAACATAGTCGCCCCCTTCATCTAATCGAACAGATCATCAATCCTCGACAACAGATATTGATTCTTGATTGTTTCCTTGTTCAATTGACAGTAGTGAATGAAAAGCCTCCACAACCCATCCTTACTTCATATGAAAATAACAGGTGCACCCCACGGTGACACACTTGGACGTATCAGTCTCAGGTCTAGCAATTCCTTCAGTGGCATTCTCAACTCCTGTAACTCCGGGGTCGACATCCGATAAGGCGTTCTCGCTATTGGTTCAGTCCCCATTTTTAGGTCTATAGTAAACTCCAATTCCCTCTTCAGCAGCATCCCAGGTAACTCCTCTGGGAAGACGTCCACAAACTCTCTCACCACAGGAAGGTGTTATAGACCGTCCACTACTTCCTTCTCATTTAATGCAAGGATCGCATAAATCTTACATCCCTTATGCATTCTCTTCTGTATCTGCAAGGAAGAGATGAACCTAAGGGAAAATCCATGGTTTTGTCCTACAATCACATGTCTTTTCCCCTCATCATTGACCAAGCTCAACCATTTCGTATTATAGTTGAGTATCGCCTCATGCGATTCCAACCAGTCCATACCGATCACAACATCATAAGATTATAAGATCATGATGTACAGGTTGGCCCTGGTGAAAAACTCTCCTAGGTTGAGGGTACACTCCGTAACCTTTCCTCCAACCTTCTGTTTGGATCCATAAGCCATCTCTATGAAGCTAAACTCATCATGTTCGACTTCTTTTACCTTATTTCTTTTTAGCGTTGCACCAGAAATGAAACTCTCAGTAACACCAGGATCAATCAAAATACTAAGGGTCTAGTCAACAACGGTACCTGATGTCTCAAGAACAATCGACTGGTACTCTTCTTAGTGGTTATACATTGCTACATGAATCTGATGGGCCTTGCCCAAATCTCCCATGGTAGTGGGTCCGTCTGATCCATATGCTCTAGTCCTCTCCACTGGGCAGTCGCACTGGTAGTGTGGCTCCAAACACGTCCAACACCCCTTCTTCGGTCTAGTACTCTTGGTACTCGAAGTAGAAGATGACGGCCGACTAGCATGGAATCTTGGTCTATTCTACTGAACAGGTCTAAACAACTGTTGTTGCGATCAACATTGGTGTTGGTGTTGTGGTCCTCGATAAGGTGTTCGCTACTGAGGTGCTGATCGCCAAGGTGTAGTGAAAGTGGATCCCCTCTAGAAGCCATGATATCCTATCATATGTCTGGCTGGTGTTTGATGTTGCTATGCACAAGATGACACCTGCTCTGTTGGTCTCGCTGGAGTCCTGCTCTGACCCCCACTGATAAGCTCCTCCTCTGTTATGAGGGCCTTCTGGATGACATCATGCACGGTCTAAGGCATCCGAATCCTAACCTTTTCATGTATGTTTCCATTAAGGCTGAACACGAACCTGTTGACCTTAAGTTTCTCAGTATTAAGATGCGATCCATACCATAGAAAATCCATAAAACGGGCCTTGTACTCGGGCACCATATGGCTTCCCTATTGTAAGGTGTTGAACTCATTGAGATAAATCTCAATGAATTCTTTTGATAGGTACCTCTCTCAGAACCATTGTTCGAACAATTCCCATGAAACGTCTTCAATGACCATGTTCATTTACGACAAGAGCATCTTCCACCATAGAAGAGCACTCCCCTTCAGTTGAAAGACTGCCATGTGTACCTTTATGTTGAAGGTATGGTTGCAAAGTGCAAAACACATTGCCATATTCTCCAACCATTCCTCGACAGCTGCGTCGTCCGGGGCACCAAAGAACTCAAGAAATTTGACTTTCTCGAGTTCACGGTGAATACTACTAGTACCGACCAGAGCATGCGGTGGACCCTCAGGGGGTATTGGCACTCTGGCCCCATCTCTGTCCAAACGACTAATCAATTCCTCAGACATGCGCTAAAAATATCTCATCATTCCAACCACATCACCCACTGCTATTTACTCCTGCCCAACAACCTGTTCGTATCCCTAGGGGTTAGACCCCTCAAGCATGGATGCTACTAGAGGTGTCGTGCCTCCTCCCCTAGCACCCCGTCATCTACCTTTGTGGCATCCTCTAACCATGATTACCTACATGAATACAAGTCAACTTAATTAGAAACATTATAATTAAAATCATATCAATGAAAGTTGTAGTGATCCCAAGTCGCGGGTTGAATCTGCTCTGATACCATATGTTACGACCCCTTTAGTTACAGCTACAAGTGAAACAGTAGTGCAAAAATAATTTTTGATTTTAGGAAGGAAGGCGATGACTACAATAGTTTAACCACACCACTGACGACGAATGCAAGCATGCAGTCCAGACAATAGGCAACTATGACTCCACTCATTGGCACAAGGGCAAATGGACGAAACGTGCATAGGACAACAAGAAGGAATGACTACCCACCCGACGCAACAAGACATGACTACAAGATAAGGTACAACTTCCACCTCCTGACACAACGGCCTTGACGAACAATACTATAACCTCAAGGCATGTGAACCTAACTCATGAAGGCGTTCCACCCATGTGCCAAAAGAAACATACCCTGCTCCACAACACTCACACAGAATGCACCGAATCTGGCCAAGCTTTCATTCACCGCTATTCAATAGGGTGAGACATGATCCCCTCATTAGGAATCATGTCATCCCCAGATGATAGATGCGTCAATAACCTTGGCACAACTATTCTAACTAGACCAAGGATTCAAGAAGATCCAACACGCTAGGAGGTGAACCAATTAACACGAGACTACACTCACACCCGAGCGCTAGGTCGACTAGACGCAAGAGGATGACAAAAAAGGAAGATGCAAGCCAACACATGACTTCATCAACAACCCAACCCAAACATCAAGTCTATGTGGTCAATACTTTACGATCTAAAATTTGCGTTAATACATATCTAAATTACCCTGTCTAAAATACAAAAGGCCAGTGATTTACAACTTAAATTAACATGATATACATATCTAACTTAGAGAGAGTCAATTTTACCAAATTAAATAATAACTATGAATTAAATCAATCATATTTCTAAATTAGTAAGACTAAATGACAAGTTAGACACCATTTAGACTTCAATCTACCATTATCACAATCTATTCTTAGCAATACCAATATAAATAAAAAGGGGCATTCTAGTTATCGTGCAAGTGATTATTATTAAACTGATATTAACAACTACCTTCCGAAAACTATCTAGCCAAAACATTAGTAGGATTTTATCAGCTGTCTAATACACAGTATGTGGTTGAGTAAAAATGAGTTGACCATAACAAAATTATATTTTCATTAAATAAGCCTCTGCCAAAAATCAAGGCATGGACTGTTGACAGTAAGGTGAGGGCTTGGTCTGACAAGAATCAATCGCGGTCAAGGTAAATGCTAAATCTATGATGTCTCTACTGAAGGTATGTCCCGTACAATAAATTTACAGTCATTAACAAATTGCTTCCATCGCTATCAAAACTTTGCTAGGTGGATGCGCTGTCAGACCCAATAATGGTTGTCTAAAAAGGAAAATTCGTAGTCTTGTAGTAAAGGAAAATCGCAGTGTAAAGGAATAGGATTACAGGCTTCTAACTTGTACATGGTTTACACCTTTCTCTGTGTGACGAATTGGTATAGAGTTGAACTAATTTATTCACAAATCCAGTAGAAATCAAAAAAGGGAAAGCAGAAAAATTCAGTGAACTACCGAAATCCAATGCGCCCCAGAATCATGAATTTATCCATTTTCTGAGACCCAAACATCAATTCCCCCTTCTATTAACTCACAACAAACAATTTTGGTAGCCAGGCTCCTTCATAAATATTAGAGAGGTTTTATATATCTAATAAGTTTCTCCCTATTCCCTGTGTCTCTCGACCTTCTCTCTCTCCAAGAGCACTAAGTGTGATTTTGATGAATCCACAATAGATCCAAACTAAATGCAATATTAATGAAACTAAAACTATAATATCAAGAACTAAAAGCGATTTTACTGAAACTAAAACTATATAATCAAGAACTAAAATGCGATTTTAATGAAACTATAATTGTATAATCAAGAACTAAAATGCGATTTTAATGAAATTATAACTATACAATCAAGAACCAAAAGCGATTTTACTGAAACTATAATAGAATTCACAATCACTTACTAACTTCCTAAACGCCTCCTAAAGACGTAGTTGTACCATTTTTGGGCAGTTTGAAACAAATTCCTTCACTTGATTAAGCACAATAAACAATTGGACACAAGGGTTTCTTCATGCAGAATTTAGTTTTCACAGATCGACTAAATTTGGATCAAATCATCTAGTTAATCTAGCTCTGATGCTTCATGCTATAATCCTTAATAAGTCTAGCAGTTGATACAGGGTTAGGATTCAATATGCTTGACAATTTATTCAACCTTGTCCAAAATTCAATAAATCAGAATTACGAGAACCCACTCTCTTGAGTAAGGATTGAATTGACTTGCAACAGCCAATGATAAGATTATAAATTTAATCTATGCTCCTGCATCACGTTTTAAAGGCCAAAACACAGACAACGAAAACAAACATCAATGCAGGAATACATTCATCCTCTAGGTAGTATCACTGAGAAAAAAATGCAGACCAAGGCACAAACTCAAACGAATGTTCTGTTTCAGTCGTGGGCCTTCAATTGCTCGAAGGGTACAATCTAACAGTGATTTTCATAAATAAAAAATTGAAACAGACATTCAGCACCAGATCAACCAAATCATTCGACCACAATTTACACACTGCCCTTATCTAAAAAGTAATAAGAGGAGTAATTGCACATCAATCGCTAAGAAGGGATTGAACACGCAACAAATCGTTAAAAAAAATGAGAAACACACCAGGTTTTAAGTGGGTTGAAAACGAAGAGAAAAAATTGTCCCAACAATTGCAGAGATGGCCATTCCAAGAAAACACAGAATTCGATTTATTAGAAAAATGCAAAGATCGTGCCAACAACACAGAGGTCGTATCAATCGCAAGAGGGTGTCATACAATCACTAGACCAGGAACAATCATCATGGTTAGATGGATGGCAGGAACATCCTTTGTTCATCATCCATGCACAAAAAAGCAGGGCGTTTAGATCCATAGGTCTATTAGCACTGAAGTGACGACCGTAGATCAGACTCCTGGACGACTGCTCAGGCGAGGATTGATGAGCTAGGGACGAAAGACAAAAACAACCGCAATTATCACAAATCAATAAACCAAAGGGCAATCAATAAATGTCGAGAATCGAAGGCCATGGGAGTCAATCAGTCATCGAGCTAAAGTCTATGGAAAAATTTCAGTCATCAACTAGAATGCTAAGACAATCATTTTATTTACCCAATTAAACATGCAGATATAAAAACATAAATCATACTAACAATCTACCATGCAAAAATAAAGGAAGCATATCGTTTCTCAATCACCCTCTTTGAGTTGATGTCCCGCGCACTTCGTGCAACTCCCACTTGCCGACCGATGAGACTTCACTGGTACCTCCTAGTCAACGCTAGGGATACTGTTCTTCCCCTTTATCCCCTCAAGTCGCAAATGGGCCACACACACTAACCAGATAATCAACTAGCTCCCAGCTCGCCTCGCAAGGCCGAGCTACCACTCCTCACTGAGTTTTGTATCCCAACTCCCACAAGCTAAGTCAATCAAGTATAAAATTCTGTAGTGTAACATTATGCATAACATAACAGATCCATCATCCTTCTCCTTCCTCCATTATATAGAGTTTTGAATTCCCTTACTTTCCCAAAATCCCATTTAAATTAATATTAATAAATTATTTCATAAAAATCATGCTCGTACATGTGTCACCCATCCCCTTCATTCCTCCATATAATTAATTTCATTAATTAATTAATTACCCCTATTTCCCTCACTCACCTAAAGGCACTCCTAGAATCGCTTATAGGTGTCCCCATATCCCCTTACAAGTTTTAATGACTTTCCCCCCTTATTAATTTACTAGTCGAGTTTAAATTAGAAAGTTCTTAAATGCTAGATACCTTACTAAGTTAGACTATCTGTTTTTTCAGTGTGTTTCCCCTTTCTTTTTATGTTTCTCGCTTTTTCCTATTTTTCTAATTATTTTAGATTTCTCTCTTTCCCCTTTTTATTTAAACTCAAAAAGGCATGTGCAGAAACATACCCTTTTTCCCTTTTTCTTTTTAATGAATAAATTTTTAATTAGCATAATATAGTTAAACAATCATTTCCCCTTTTTAAATTTTATCCCAAAAGATTTTTATAAATCAATTTAATTGCTTACCCCTTCTTGTCGCAATATTAATAAAGATTATCATTATTATTTATTTTATTTTTATATATATATATATATATGACCCTTCGGACTAGTAATAAACTGGGAGCGAAAGATTATCACAACCATAATATAATTGTAAGCATTATATAACAGACTTAGAGAACGAAGTAAGAAGTCAGCTATGGAAAATGTCGCTAGATTCCAATTACTTGAATAAAGTTCTTGGCAAACATAGCCAGCTGATGACTTTAAATTACTATCCTTCTTGCCCAAACCCAGATCTTACTCTTGGTCTCTCAAACCATTCCATCACTGTGTTAATGCAAAGCGAGGTCAGTGGATTGCAAGTATTCATAAATGGAAAGTGGGTTGTCCTAGAACCCATAGCTAACGCACTCGTGGTCAATTTGGAAGATCAGCTGCGGGTTAGAAAACAAGAGCAGATCCATATAGTTTTCCTTCTGTTCAAGAATTTGATAATATTGATTCAATTTGTTTTGTGTGTGATTTGAATAATAGGTTTTGAGAAAGAATTTGATAGTATTGATTCAATTTTTTTTGTGTGATTTAAATAATAGGTTATGAGCAATGGGAGATTTAGGAGCATCCAGCATCGAGTAGTAACGAATAATTACACTTCACTCATATCAATTCCCACTTTCTATTTTCCTGGAGACGAGGCTTTTATTACTACTGCGAGGAGCATGGTGTTAGAATAAAGCTTACTTTAGTAAGAGATAACTGTTGTAACTGTGAGTTTCAACGAGACTGTTGTAACTGTGAGTTTTCTAGGTTTACTATTATTAGCTAATCAGATCCACTTAAGTCAGTGATCTGCATGCTATATATGTAACCTCCATTTGTTTGTTAAAAAAAGGAAAAACGTTTTGTGTTATGTGAATTAATTCTTCCAATTTTATCTTGGTATCAGAGCTAGAAGGAAAGAGGCGGATCGCCGTGGTCTGTGGTTTGCGCCATCTGCTGAAGAGACTACTGCTAGCTTCCAGCGTATGCGTGAAGGCTGAAGTGCAAATTCACGAATTGAAGAAAACGCGTGGGTTCTTTATGTTGGACTCGTGAGATTTGCATGATCTGGTGCTAGTGCATGGACTCATGAGATTTGCATGAGTTAATGCGTGAATTTAGTTGAGAATTGGAGTGATATGGTGCAAATAGTAAGTTTTTTTTATGGAGTGATGTGGTGCATGTAAAACATAAATTTCGTTTTCCGTTGGAGCGTTGAAAGAGGAAGGGTGAGTTTTATGAGTCATTCAAGATTTGCATGCATGCATATGTGGAGCATTGAATAAGATTTGCATGCATGCATATGTGGAGCATTGAATAAGATTTGCATGCGTT
>ML780965.1:16339-52500 GCA_009831015.1 Picea engelmannii
TATACAAGTGCAAAAAAAGATGGTCAGAGGTGTTTTGACTTTAAGTGTGTCAGTGGGTAGCTCGAAGAAGAGGAAGAAGAAAGAGCGGAAGCCGTGTGATTGCAGAGTGAGTTTCAGTGCTGAGGAAGACCAGATCAGACAGATGAAAGTTCTAGTGTTGTAATCGTTTGTGTTGTATTGCAATTTGTAAAGTAAGCATTAAGGGAGGGTGTTAGAATAAAGCTTACTTTAGTAAGAGATAACTGTTGTAACTGTGAGTTTCAACGAGACTATTGTAACTGTGAGTTTTCTAGGTTTACTATTATTAGCTAATCAGATCCACTTAAGTCAGTGATCTGCATGCTATATATGTAACCTCCATTTGTTTGTTAAAAAAAGGAAAAACGTTTTGTGTTGTGTGAATTAATTCTTCCAATTTTAACTCATGGTGGATGAACAACAACCACTTGTGTATAGAGGATATAAGTTTGAAGAGTTTTTGGAAACTTTATGGGAATTGAAGGGAAAGAGTGTGGTGGATCGTTTCAAGATCGAATGAACAGTGATTTCTGTTGTTTGGTGGAGCCATAAAAAATTTCAATAACAATTTGCCTTTGAATTTGGCATATGCGTCCCATCATGAACGTGTTATTTCAATGAACATCAATAAGTAAATAACACAGTGATCCGCATCACATCGATGTAATATGGAAGTTTGATACAAATTGTAAATTGAAAAGCATTGCCTGAAGTAGTTTATATATTTCTTTTTTTTACGAAAATCTCAAAGTAATATTTTTTTTTTATTTGATTGAATGACGCATTTAAATGTGAGTGAAAAATTTATGATTTTATCAATGTACATTAGTGTACATTAGTGGTATCTCATTTTTTATTTTATTAATTACAGAAGAAGTTAAATATATTTTATTAACAAAAAAATTTAGAAGAAAAGTTTGAACTTTGAAGGATATATTTGATATTTTAAAGTTGGAACTAAGAAGTTAAATATAACAAAAAAATTTAGAGGAAAAGTTTGTACTTTGAAAGACATATTTGATATTTTTAATTTGGATTTAGAATATTTGATATTTTTAATTTGGAGTTAAGATGTAATTATTTTTATTAAGTTAAGAATTTAGAAGTAAATTTTTGTTGAGGATTTATGAGTTGCTATTAAAGAATTAAAGAATTATAGATTAATATTATTATATATATTTTTTATTAAATTATAAAATATAATTTATAATAAATTTAGTTTAGTGTTGGTAGTGATGGATTTATAATCTTGAAAAAAAAAATATAATAATAAAATGAAATTTTCATAAAGTAAATTTAATAATAATTTTGAAATGTTATGTGTCAACTTTATGTTTAACATAAAAGATGGATTTGTATGTATATAAATTGAAAAGGGTTGATTGAATTGATTTATATATATTTAAATTGAGTTGAAAATTTAAAAGTCATATTTGTTTATTACTTATATTTATATTTAAATATAATAGTAATAGAATGGAAAGTTTAATAGTGGAAGGATTACAATTTTATTAATCTAAATTAACTTAGATGTATTTCTTTTACTCTTCATTATTCTTTATAATTTTAATTAGCTTGTCACTAGTCATAAAATTTATTTTGAAAAAAAAAAAATATTATTAAAAAAAATCTTGTTAACATTCCATTTCATTGTCACCATCTATTTCTAATTTAGATAAAATATTATTTAAAAAATAAAAAATATTTTTAACATTATATAGCTCATAATCTGTTAACCTTAATCATTAACATTAACATTAGTATTAATATATTTTTACTTAACATTATTATTAACATTTATTTTATTTTTTTCTAATTATTTTATCTAAATCTATCCTAACATTCTTCATATTCTTTTCATAAAACTTTTGCTCAATTACATTATCATCTTATGACATATTAGAATCTAGAATCCATGTCTTTTTTTCTTTTCTTTTTTTAATTGTAGATCCATTTGCAATTGAGTTAACCACTCTATTTAGTAAGGCATTGGTCAAACCTATATTCTCAAGCTTTTAAATGTCACATCATTATAAATTTGTTGGAAATTCTATATGTTTCTTTTCTTCTTTACGAATATGAAGTGTTCTACATTTTGAAATCATATTCAAGGGAGATTAATTTGTTGTTGTTGTTATTATTATTATTATTTTTCTATTGAATTGAAGTTAATTGAATGTGGTTGTATATATAAATTATTTGACATATTGTCTGTAAGTTATATCATAATACTAGGTCGTGACTTTTCTTATATAGGTATATATGATACTTATTTATTCAATTTTGATTATTCATACAACATGAGATCATGAGTTCTCTTATATAGGTATATATGATATTCATTTATTCAATTTCAATTATGCATACATAATATATATGTCTATGGGTGAATCTATGAAGTTAGGAAACACTTTTTTGCAGAGAGAAGGTGAAATAGTACTTTTTATGACCATACATCAAAATAATTTAAAGCCCTCGTATGAGGTATTGATAGCTAGATGAAGATATTAAATAATCCCTCGCTCGATTGAGGTATTGATAGCTAGATCAAGATATTAAATAATCCCTAGATTAAGGTTTCTTAATGGAAAAAACAAACCCTTGATCGAGGATCTTGTATGGGTTGAGAAAACCATTGATTGAGGTTCCTATATGAGTTAAGAAAAACCTTGATCAAGCTATAGAGATTGATCAAGAGTTAGGACCTTAATTGAACTATCAAACTTAATCGAGATAAATTTTCTTATAAAAACAACGAAAATGGGTTATGAGGCCCTTATTTCTATTTGCAATATAAATGCACAAGAACCTCAACTAAATAAATTTTCTTAACCCACAAATACCTCAATCGAAGTATTTTGAAAATCGTTGTTTAGGCACTTGATAAATCTTTATAATAACCCTCCATTGAGATAAATTTCTTGATTGAGGGTTTAAAATCCTAAAATATAGCCCCATTGATGCAAAATTTTCTATAGATGCAACTTCCATGGGGTGAAAACCCTTCATCTATTTCATCTTAGGTGGTGGAGTGGTGGTGGAGTTGGAGTTGTTGTTACTTGTAGTAGCATGTTGTTGCTTGTTGTAGATTGTTGTTACTCCATCATAATTGCTACAAATCACTTGAGAATTGCTTTCAAAGGTATGATGTCCATGGAAATTGAACATATCACTGCTAAGATGATCTAGGTTACAAGGGATTGAGAAATAATAAGCGAGAGCACCTATTTTTGTTCATGATTGGCCAATAATGACATGTTTTTGAAGATGACTCTTTTATTAGAAATGTAAACTTTGAAAAAATGGGACAATCATTATTTGAAGAGGTTTCAAAGTGCTATTTGGAAAGAAGTATTGTATTCTACTAGCATCATCAGTTGGGAAAGAAGAGTTGGTTATTGTGCATAAAACAAATAAATGAAGGAAACATTTAGATGGGTCCTTACAACTTGGATGCAAAGGTATTTAGTTGTATGAGGACATGAAACATATTCAGTTTGGGGGAGATGTCGGTTCACTGATTTGTCACAATTAGTATCACTTCCAGACATCCATTTCTTTCATTTTACTTCCTCTTATCGCCCATCTATCACTCCATTTACTGTAATTTCTCGTAAAACACCATATCATACATATTTATGCTTTAGTGGTTAAATAATGCTCGTTTTATTTTATTTTTAATAAATTAAGGATTATTATGAATGATCTTACTAATGATGGTTTATGAGTCAATTTCAAGTGACAACATTCTTTTGTTTGCTACAATTTCTTTAGTAACATCACTCATGGTTCCAACCTCCAAGGTTGGAATACTAGCACACCTCCACGTGGAAATCCACAATAGGGGTTTTGTTCCCAAGTTCAATTGCATGGATTTGTGATCCTCAATTCACACATGCATCCAACATGGTAGTATCCAACTTGTAGTCAAGTGATCTAAATAAAACATGTGTAAAAAAAGTAATGAACTTCAAACGAGATTTATGATCATATGAGGACAAATATAAAAAATCCGAGACATGGATGTTGTCTAGAACGAGCTCAATTAAGTCTTCATGTAGTGAAATCCTTAGAAAGTCAATGGATTGGGAGATATAACTTTTTTCCTAAAGATGTAATTCCCATATTTACTGTTGCGACCAGTTGTCAACTTTTTCTTAATTGCAAAACCAAATTCATCCTATTCTTAGCTGATTGGACTTGTAGGGATCCTTGACATTTGATCTTGTTTTATTGACATGTTGTAAAAAATATAAAATTGTAATGAAACCCATTTTGTAATCTGGCCATATATGAGGAAGTCTAATTTGGGGGAAACCAATTATGATTTATAGTCCCTTGGCTCTCTATTTATTTAAATTAATCGATTAACTACAACAAGGGGATAGAAGGAGTAAGGAAACATATTTTTTATTGACTAGATTCAATCTGAATTTTGTTATATTATTCTCAACTTAATAATATATGTCGATGGTTTCATAATTCAAAGTTGTAAATCCAATTCGTGAAGACCCAACTCTGTTCAGTGGAGGAAGGGCCCTCTTCCCTGAACAAGTGTTGGTAGTGTGTGATTGTAAGTGTGTTTTTGTGTGATTAATTGTTAAGTTTATACTTTCTTTTACTTCTAGTTAATTATTTGTTGTTATTCCCATTAATTGAGTTGATATCTCATTAGCCAACATAATAATTATTTCAGACTTGTGTGATTAAAATTTTCTTTTCTCTTTGATAATTGATTTATTTCACAGTCAATTGAATACCTGCAAATGTGATCATATGTATCTTCAATGTGGTTTTACTTTTTGCAACGAGTGAGTCTGGATTTATTTCGAGTGTGTTTTAATTCACTATCATGGTGTGAGTGGTTTATTGAAGAGTGATTTTATGTAGAGTGAGGTGAGTAATTCCTTTGATTTCTCTTACAGTTCAATTTCAAGTTGTTTTTTCTAATTTTGGTTTAAACATGTAGATTTTTTCCAATGCTATAAGAGGAAACTTGGCATGCCTATACTTTGCACGTAACCTTGAAATTTTTACGTCCCCTGGTTGATCATTAATGTGAGGTTAATTAGTTTCCCTAGAAAGACAATTAAAAGTTCCAACACCAATCACATTTATTATCCCCTCCACATCAGCCGCCACTCATATAAGCATAATACTGTTATTAAATCATAACACATCGGTTAAATCTCGCAATAAATCCAAATATCATTAAGTCGATGACATTAAAAGTAAGATTTATGATTGATTGAGTTATCAGGGAAGTACGTGGTGAAATTTAATAAAATCAAATATTCCATGATGTAAGTATAGATAGTAGCTCCACCTTTTTGTCAAAAGAAGAAAAGAATATCAAGTAAGAAAAAAGAATTGTTTTGTGGAGATACATTGAACAAATTGGGTTGTGAGGATCAACAATTCCAATGGTCCAGGGCATATAATTACTACAAGGCTCTTTCTCTGGCTGAAAAGAAAAAACAACTAAGTTGGACCTCAAGAATAACATTAGCGGGTTGTGTTTAGGAAGTGACTGACTTTAAAAAAATTGTTCAATGGTGCACATATAAATTCATCTCTGAACGAATAATAATTTGATTGCAAGGTCATTAACCCATTTCTCTATCTCCTTCAACATCCTCCAAAATTCTATGACTTCTTGCACATACTATGTGATTCAAGAATGAAGAGGCTGACAAATTTCTGAAGCAGCATAAAGGAGGAAATGGATTTCTGAGCAATTTCTTCGAGGATCCAACTGGTATATCTGGTACTTCCAGGATTGAGGTAACTTCATTAAAATACATGTATAAAGAATTTGCATGGTTATTTCCCCACATTATAGATCTGGAATATATTGCGTTTGTATCAAGAAATGATATGTATGTTATGCATTATGCTTTGCGTGAAAAAACCATCATTAATTGGGGTTATGTTATCTCAAATGAAATTTCCTTCTAATTGAATAACCTTAAAAAGACTCGAAAGTTTTATATGACTTCTTACCTCATTTTCGCCATCGCTTATGGCCATGTGTTTGAAGACTTTCCATGGGAAAAACATGTTGATTTTAATTTGGAGCCATTATATGCATGGTAATTGGTCCTCTACAGACATACAACTCAATACAATTTTCACCCAGTTCATATTAACTTCATTTCAGAATTCAAAAAAATGATATTTGGTCACAACATTTTGAGACTATCCATGGAAGCAACTGCATTTCTCTCTGGGAAAGGGGCTTATGAATTGTCTAAATAAGTTATTGTGATTAGATTGTTTGGTAGTAAGGAGAAGCCTTTCCTTTTACCATTCTATGCATAAGATAAACTCTTTGTCAGAGAAATATGCAGACAATACAAAACTTGGGCCCACTTCTTCCATGATAAGAGGAAAAAGAAATTCATACCCCTACCATATAAAATTGAGAATTTTACTGTTAAGCACATAACTCACCTTAATGAATTGGAAGGACACCATGAACAACTGGGCTTGAAAGAAGAAAAATGTGTTCAAGGTTTTCACCCAGACAACAAATTTACTACACATGGAATTAGTAGGGTACTCTTCACACTTCACCAGAATTGGACAGTTTCAAGAGGGTGGGAGAGATAACTTAGATCTCCATGAACTAGCATCCTACCAAGTTTCAAATGAAATGGTAGAAATAAATAGTACAAACGAAAGATATAGAAAACACAACAGGGAAGCGACAAGTCAAAGCCCTAATTCACCAAAAATATCACAAAGAAGCACTCCATAAAGAATGAAGAATAGAACCAATGGAATGGATACTAGAAAAACATCAGTTGGCAGCTCAGACGACAATGGAGATAAAGACCCACCGAGGAAAAGTATTGAAAAATAACATATTACATACATTGATGTGAAAATAAAAACAAATATATCATTAGTAGAGTTAAATGTACCTAAAGTCTAGGAAATTCCTTATGCAATGGAAATGGACGAGCTTAATGAAGAGCCTAGTTGGTCTGCACAAAGGCTGTTAAAAATGAGAGAAATTGATGATGTTGTGATTACCCAGGATCCTGAAATATTTGAAGAGGAATTTGTCACTCTGTACCACACAACATACAATCATGAGACTATAATTTGGTGCTAGAAAATGTGATGACCAAGAATAAAAGGTCATAGAAATGGTGGAAATCTTCAATTGATTTGGATGGAGTAGCACCATCCCAAATTGCATACTTTCATGGAGCTAATGGAGAGGGATTAAAACAATAAATTGATAACATGGAAAAAGAGAATTCATAATCAAAGAAGAGGATAAAAGAACCGGAAGTTGCCTTGGTACCAAGACCATTGAGTTCAATTATGTAACATCCCCCTCTTGCGAGCACATGTTATCGACTTATTCTTTGAGGACACTTGCGTTTAAGTGATCTGGTTATAGTACATGATTATGTTTTTCACTTGTGGATCTTTATGAAGATGTTGATTATTATGATTTGATGTTATTGATATATGTGTATTGATAGATGTTATTGATGAGTTTTCCCTGAGTGTGAAGGACACTTGAGATATTGGGATGTCAATGGCATCAATGGACCTCCCTAGGCTCCAGATTGAGTCAGGAAGTGGATTGTATTGGTTTGAGTATTTCATTCATAAATATGTGACATATGATCGATTATATTATGATGATGTTTATGGATTAGTGACATTTTTTTGGCGATGGATGTAGGCTGACAATTGATTTCTAATATGACTCACATAAGGAGTAAAGGGGCTATGCACATAGACCAGATATTGAGGGAGAGTTGTGGCAGCGTCTCTGCCATAGCCTACTAGTACTCACGTCATGGCTCAAACTGTAGGTTAACGATTACCTAGTTCGAGAGGTCCACAATGGCGTGAGGGAAGATTAAGACAGATGCTCACAAAGATTTCTAAGGGGCGTCCAATAAGGTAGGGTCCTTATTCCATAGAAGCCCTTAGTCTCTAACAAGGCCATCCGAATGGAGTGTCGACTCTAGGGGTTGGACAACTACCAAAACCAGTCAAGGGAGCATGGCAACCTTGGAGCATGGAGTGCATCTTGAAGGGCACGTCGCGAAACTAACATTTGAATCAATGAATATAGCTGGCCTAGAAAACCCTAAGCGAATAATTTACCTTGTAAAATCTTGAGCAGTGTGGGATCAATCAATTAATTAATCAATTAAGGATTGAAATTATTAATTATAAATCCCTATAAAAGTCTAAGCCTTTGCAAATAAAATTTAATTAATCTTAAGCATAAGTTTTGTAAAGAGGCTAAATTGAAATTAATAACTAAAGAAAAAGGGGAATGAGGTAAATAATTTCAAGAATTAAGTAAATTGAAATAATCCTAATGGTTTGATTTAAGGCACATATGTGTAAGAAATTATTATAGGGGGGTTTTAAAATAAGAAAGAAACATAGAAGAGAGATTGTGTACACATATAAAGGAATCTAGAGTCTAGTTAACACTAGACTAACTAAAGAAGAATCCTATTTTAACTCAACTCAGATTTAGTAAGGCATCAGTCTCTCGATTAGCAAGCGAAGGAGGGTGTCGCGCAAAAATTCTTCCAGTAAATTATTCACGTGAGAGGCCCGTCTTCAACAATTTTGATCTTCAATCTACGCTAACTGGTAATTTGATTTGTTATTTAAATTGTTACTTTATAATTGATTCTGGTTGAAGGGTAAAACTTATTTCTGTGTATATATGCCAAATGGAAGATTGTTGGGTTGATAGTATTAGATTTCATTTAAAAAAAAATGTCTTAAGAATGTATTGTCAATATGAATCGTTGAGCAATTTATATATATCAAGGGTTTGTTGCACAAGTTTCCAAGTGGAGGATCATCCTCATATAACGACAGTCTTCGAGTCATGATATTAGATTTGTGAAATTGTATGGATTTCAGCATATCTATGTGGTAAACTGAGACATGTATGTAGTAATTTTTTGTCATTGTAGATATATTATAAGTTATTGTGAATGGAGAAATTTTACTTTTATAATGATGCATTGAATAGATTGAGCTTCCGCATATAAATGTACCAAAGTTTGTTTCGTTGTTTGGCATCTTGGCTCATACTGTTGATGTTTAGATCTGATTAAGTTAAAAACTCTATACATAACTATTCCTCTTCTGGCATGGAAATGTTTCTGAACATCTGTTCATCCATTAATCTCTTTCGCACGATGTCAGAGCACTAATAACATATTTCAGTCTCCCGCGGGTTGTATTCACTCGCATCTTCTACAAATATGCGTTACTAGACTATCGTTCAATTTTTTTTTAATTGATATAAATTCACAAAAAGGACATTACCCAACCAAATAAATATATCCAATGGCATCCTCAATCATGGAGTCATTCTTGTTAAATATAATATAACCTCAACCTCAACAGGCTGACTGTACACTGCCAGTTTTCCTGGCTAGCTGTACTTTCTATTCTTGTTTTGCTTGAGCCTATTTAGCACAACTATTTTCCCTTTCTAGATGTCTTCTTCATGTACTCGTTTTGTACTCTTCTTCTTACATTCCAATATACTGTTTTCTGTTCTATTCTTTCTCTCTGCATTTCTTGCTTCACAATTTATCATGGTATCAAAGCTTCAGTAGTAAGCCTCTTCACACAAGGACGGGAGAGCAACACGATCCTCAAACAGAGCAGATATTACATGGATCATGAGAGATCACTTCACAGACTTTTCACAAAGCTTGGAAAGTTGTCCGTAAGACTCTCAAAAGATCAGCGTAAGAAGCTCACGCAAGGAAGCAGAGCGTTGTACACTTAAAAGGTTGAGGTAGCAGAGTGTACAACGCTTGAAAGTTCGACGAGAAGAAACATGAGAAGGAAGAAATATTAAAAAATCGTGAAAAGTTCAGGATTCGTCAAAGATTCATGAAGAAAACCTACAGAAGGCAGAAACGTTGAAGATTTCAAGAATATTTGTTCAAATTCGTCAATTCTTTACAGAGAACAGAATACTTCAAAAAAAATCGTGTAATTCTTTCAAATCTTTGAAAGAATCACAAATTTTTCTTCCGGAGGATAAAATTCCTTCAAATGCAGCAAAGATCGCATCTAAGGAGAAAAGAACAACCATCGCAGCAGTAAGATCCATCCTCCGAAAATATCTAAGGTGAAAATCCAGTTCAGAAGGGACAAGGAGAGTGTAGAAAAGGAGAAAGAATTTCAGCCGTTAGATCTTGCGCAGAGGACCGACAGTCGTTGGATCAGTGAGAAAGTGCACGAGGTTTAGTCCTCTGGAGCGCACAGGAGAAATTTCGACTTGCGAAGTCATGAAATCATATGAACTGTCCATCAAGGGACACGTGGCGAGATCTCAGCAATTCGTTGACTCGCAAGGTGTAAAGGTTAGAAGACTACTGTGAGAAATCAAGAATCGTGAAATCCCAAGAGGATTGTGAGCTGTCCATCTCAGAGGACAGGTGGCAGCAGATCCAAGTGCCATAAAAATTTTGACATTTCAGAGTTTGGGATATTGGAGGTCTTGTTGACGAAGGTCAGGACACTCCACGACGAAAGTCCCGAAATCGCGAAACGTCGAGGACCGTCTATCTTGAGCGGACGCGTGGCAACTATCTAGGCCTTTGGGGAAAGTCCTGAAAGGAAAGGCCATCGACATTTCGGGAGTCGAGAGACCAAGAGGTCATGCGTTTGAGTCACGAAACTCTGAAAGGGACTGTGGTCATATCAGGAGAGGTCATGTGGACCAGCGGTATAGCCCAAGGGGCTAACTGAAGTTAAAGCCATTTCAGCAAATCGACATCTCGGAGTTCGTGGTTTCAGAAACTCTGGGACAAGAGTTCTAAACTCGCGAAAGAACAAATTGCCAAATCCTGAAAGGATCTGGACCGTTAGATCACATGAAGATTTGGACCGTTGAATTGTCCAAAGGTGAAATTCCAGCAAATTGAGGGACAAAGAACCGGTGAAGGCATCACGATTCTACAATTCGTGAAAATCCAGTAACGCTTTAACATTTCAATGCGTGGTCACATTGAACGGAGACTAAGGGCCAATCCAAGGCTATTAATCCCTCTTCGGCATTTCAGCGATCGGAAGTTGGAGAGACAAGAATTCAGAGAACTCGTATAACGAAGTTCCAAAGTCAGAATTGCGAAGCCAAAAATCGCGAAGTCAAAACTTGCGAAATATCGAATCGTAGAGTTCCAAAATCACTGCAAGAAAGCAGGAGACTTGGTTTTACGTGCGGGAAACAGGTAAATATGAATTTTTCCTTTTGTTTTGTTCAACTTCTTTAAATATGGTGACATCTAGCAATTTAGGACCAACTCAGGGTCTGATTCTTCTTGGAAAGAACTATGAGTTTTGGTCTCTTCAGATGAGATATTTCTTGTAAGCACAAGAGTTATGGGATCCATTGGATCATGGATATGTGGAACCAGATCCAACAGACCTTGCCACCATGACAAACCAATAGAAAATTACTCAGGCAACTCAAAGAAATAGAGAAAATAAAGCCAAATTCAAAATTCAAAATTCTGTGGATGACTCGATTTTTTCAAAAATCATAAGCGTTGGTACTTCAAAATAGGCCTGGGACATCCTCAAATATTCCTACCAAGGAAATGACAGGGTCAAACCAGTTAAACTGCAGACCTTGAGGATGCAATTCGAGACTCTAAGGATGACAGAGTCTGAAAGTGTGGATCAGTTTATGACCAAAGTCATGGGCATTGTGAACCAGATCAGATTGACTGGTGAAGCCATCCCTTATCAATGCATTGTTGAGAAATTCCTCAGAAGTTTACCAAAGAAATTTGAAATGGTTGTAATAGCAATCCTTGAATCCAAGGATCTGTCAAGTTTTTCAATAGATGAACTAATTGGTTCTCTGGTGACTCATGAGACCAGACTGCATCTCACAGATGAGTCAATCTCCAATTCTTTCAAAACACAATTCCCCTTCAGCAAAGGGAGAGGTAGAGGAAAAGGCAGAGGTCACGAAGAACGAGGGAGAAGTCACAGTAATCCTCATTCCATTGGGGGACACAGACAAAAACACCCGAATCAACACTTCCAAGCACACAGACAACAAAATCAGAATCAGAGTTTTCAGCCTCAAAGAGGCTGAGGGAGAAGATCAAATGACAAAACAAGCATACAATGCTATTACTGCAAAAAGTATGGGCACTATGAATCTGAATGCAGGAAGAAGCAAGTAGATCAGATCTCAAGCAGAGCACATGTGTCAAATCATACGGGAGAAACCTCAGGAGGTATGCTTCTCTCATGTCACAAGACTGAAGAACAACCTAAAGATCTCTGGTTGCTAGACAACAGATGTAGCAATCACATGAAAGGTAACAAAGAATTACTTTCATGCAATGATTCTTCAATCTCATCTGATATTACACTTGGAAATGATTTCTTAGTCAAAGTTCAAGGAAAAGGAACTGTTCCTATTCTTATTAAACAAAATGTCAATAAAGACATAAACAATGTATATCATGTTCCAAATCTGAAACATAATTTGCTAAGTGTAGGACAGCTCATTAAACATGGCTATAAGGTACTTTTTGAGGGAGCATCTTGCAAAATATATGACAAAAACCCTAGCAGAAAATTGATTTCTAAAATCCATATGACTCCGAATAGGATGTTTCCCCTTACCCTCAGAACTGCAAATTTGATTCAACCATATGCACAAAGTGCATCAACCCTGAATGAAACTATGGTTTGGCATACAAGATTTGGACATCTACCCTTTTAGAGTCTAAGTCTTCTTCAGAAGAACTCCATGGTCAAAGGTCTTCCTATCTTTAAAGAGAAAATTCCCCCATGTGAACCTTGCATACTTGGAAAACATAAGAGAACTAGTTTTCCACAGTCTTCCAATCAAGCCAAACAACATCTTGAAATTGTCAACACTGACCTATGTGGACCAATGCAAACAACATCAATAGGTAGTAGCTTTTACTTTCTAACGCTTATTGATGATTTCAGCAGAAAAAACTGGATCTATTTTCTGAGACACAAGTCTGAAACTTTTGCAAAATTCAAAGAATTCAAGGCAGAAGCTGAAAAACAGAGTGGAAAATATATCAAATCACTTAGGTCATATGGCGGAGGAGAATACAACTCCATAGAATTTTCAAATTTCTGCAAATCACAAGGCATTATCATGCAAACAACAGGTAGGTATACTCCACAACAGAATGGAGTGGCTGAAAGAAAAAATCAGACAATAATGAATATGGCAAGAACACTTCTCAAAGAGAAAAGTTTGTCAAATATTTTTTGGGCTGAAGCAGTAGCATGCTCAGTTTATCTCCTGAATAGATCTCCAACCACAAGTCTAAAGATGAAAGTTCCCCAAGAAGCATGGAGCGGGACAAAGCTAAATGTTGCACATCTAAGGACATTTGGATGCATAGCATACGCTCACATACCTTCCGAATTAAGGAAGAAATTGGATGATAGAAGTGAGAAATGTATATTCACTAGATATAGTGAAACACCTAAAGATTACAGGCTTTACAATCCAATCTCCAAGAAACTAATTCTTAGCAGAGATGTAAAATTTTTGGAAAATCAATTCTGGGATGATTCAGAAAATCAACAAATGGACAGTCAAAATACTTTGCTGCCCAGTGCTGAAAACACAGAAATTTCAGGACGGCAAGTACCTCAAACTATTCTTCCAAGATTGAAGGTACAAAGACAACCTGAAAACTCACAGGATAACTCAACTTCCAGCAGAGACTCATCCTCTAAAATTCAAAATCAGAGAACTCGAAGTTTGAGAGAAATCCATCAACAATTGGATGACTTTGAACAACACAACCTTTTTTCTTTAATGTCATGTCAACCTACATATTTTAAGGAAGCAGCTAAGGAGCCACATTTGGTTCAATCCATGAACCAATAAATTGACTGCATTGAGAAAAACAAGACATGGGATCTTGTTGATTTGCCAAGTCACAAGAAGAGTATTGGTGTCAAGTGGGTTTACAAAACTAAACTCAATGAAAAAGGGTAGATTGAAAAGCACAAGGCAAGACTTGTTGCCAAAGGATTCTCACAACAACCATGTATTGATTATGGTGAAACTTTTTCTCCAGTAGAAATATTAGACACTGTAAGGACTCTATTGGCCATAGAATCCCAACACAAATGGAAAGTATACCAGATGGATGTCAAGTCAACATTCCTGAATGGTTTCTTAGAAGAAGAATTTTATGTTGATCAGCCACTTGGATTTGAAGTCCAAGAACAACCAGCCAAAGTATATCGGTTGAAGAAATCCTTGTATGGCTTAAAGCAAGATCCAAGAGCTTGGTACAACAAAATTGACACTTACCTGATCAAAAGTGGTTTCAGCAGAAGCCAAAATGAGCCAACTCTTTACACAAAAATAGATCAACACGATAAAATTTTGATTGTATGTTTATATGTTGATGACATGATCTATACTGGAAATCTTGAGTTAACAAATTTTAAACATGCCATGCAATCTGAGTTTGAGATGACAGATCTTGGCATCATGAAATATTTTTTAGGGATTGAGGTTGATCAATCAACCAAAGGCATCTTTGTCTGACAGAAAAAGTATGCAACAGACATCATCAAAAGATTTCGCATGGAAGAATGCAATCCAACAGAAACCCCTATACCCCTAGGCACAAAATTGAGCAAGAATGATGAAGGTCTTACAGTGGATTCTACCCTGTACAAAAGTTTAGTAGGCAGTTTGTTATATCTTACAACAAATAGGCCTGACATTATGTATGCAGCCAGCCTTGTTTCCAGATTCATGGAATCCCCCAAAGATTCTCACTGGAAAATGGAGAAACAAATTCTGAGATATGTTGCAGGAACTCTCAATTTTGGCTTATGGTACACTAAATCTGATAGTATTCAAATTTTTGGTTACACAGACAATGATTTTGCAGGCATCCTAGATGATAGGAAAAGAACATCTGGACATGTTTTTCACCTGGGCACGAACCTAATCTCATGGACATCAAAGAAGCAACCAATTGTATCAATATCTTCTTCACAGGAAAATTATGTCGTTGCTACCTCAGCTTCTTGTTAAGTTGTGTCGCTGAGAAGAATATTGAAAGATATGTCACATACAAAAAAGAATCCAACTCCTATTTTCTATGACAATACTTCAACAATTGCTCTATCCAAAATCATGTGTTTCACAAGAAAAGCAAACACATTGATACTCATTTTCATTTCATATGCGAGCTAGTCAATAATGGTGATATTGCACTACAATTCTGTGGTTCTTGAGATCATCTCACAGATATCTTCACAACGCCACTAGGAAAATTTATTTTTGATTTTCAGACACAACACTTGGGCATAATCAGTGCTTATGTTTGTAACTGTTGAGTTTAAGAGGGACTGTTAAATATAATGTAACCTCAACAGGCTAACTGTACACTACCAGCTGTCCTGGTCAGTTGTACTTTCTATTCTTGTTTTTCTTGAGCCTATTTAGCTCAGTTATTTTCCCTTTCTAGATGTCTTCTTCATGTACTCGTTTTGTACTCTTCTTCTTACATTCTAATATATTGTTTTTTGTTCTATTCTTTCTCTCTGCATTTCTTGCTTCACAATTGATCAGTTCTTCCAAAAAACCATAGAATACATGGTGAAGCATATTTGTTTATAGATGATAGGAGAAACTCAGTATCTAACCAAAGAAATGGACGAAATCCACAAGGAAATTAAATTAATAGATCATCACACAAAGACAGTGGAATTATATAATCTCACATATGCTTCAAGGGTTGACATGTCTTGGGCTGCGTTTCATGTGGTTGATGTAATGAGCATGCCCATATTCTGTCATAAGAAAATTGGGTATTTAGTCAAATCCCAGAGCTTTCACGAGGAAACAAAAGTATTGATGCTCGCAACCAATCAATTGAGAAAATATTTAATAATTATGAATGAGTATGAAGTTGGTTTGGCATTGGAATGCTTATCTCGTATTGCAATGCCAGATATTGCACAGGATTTAATGTTGTAGGTTTTCACCATGTTGGGAAGTAGCAAGGCTTTGTTGAAAAAGAAGGCCACCATAGTGCTTCTAAGGGTTTTTTACAAATACCCAGATGTTGTTAGGGTTTCTTTCAAGAGATTGGTGGAGAACCTAGAGGATTCTGATCCCCAAGTAGCTTTTGCCACCGTTGGTGTGCTTGTGAACTCGCCACAAGAGACCCAAAAACATTTTTCCCCCTCACACCTGAATTTTATGGGATTTTAGTGGATTCTACAAAAAATTGTATTCCCTTAGCTAATTCACTTAATCCTTTGCATATTTCTTCTTCCTGGAATACCAAGCAGTTTTCATAATTTCACTCAGCGAATTGATTGCATTCCTTGAGCTGATTCACTTACTCCTCTGCATTTTTATTCTACCTAGATCACCTAGCGATTTTCATAAATTCAATCTGCGTTGGCATGTAAGACCACTAAGTGATTCTCATTGATTACACTTCCTCTAAAATTTCACGTAGTTACCTGACATTTTCCTTGGTTTTACCTGGCGATTTCCTTCACCCAACTCCCATAGAGAGTACATAACTTCCTCTGTGATGGCATGGGGATGTACTCTGCATGTGCATAATCTGACTCTGATTTTCTTTTTAAATTTCCTTTATGCTTTTGACCCTTTATCAATGGATACGCAAGGAACATATCCTTGAGTTCTCATAACTATTTTAAAAAGGGTTTGGTCCTTCCTTTAAGTTTTAAATTGAATTTTAAGTTAGGAGTGAGTTCTTATTATATGGACTTAAGAGATCATTCTGCTTAAATGTACAACTAGGATTATAAGATAGTAATTGGATACTTATTTATGGTCTTATATAAAATTGGCCTCCCTTAATTTGGATTGGAATTTAGTACGTGTGTTACTATTTTGTTTAAGAAGGGGTGGATCTCCCTTATTTCTTACCAAAAGTTTAGTAAGATATCATGGAACCCCCATTTAATGTTAACTAAGATATATCACATTATTAAGATGGAAAGTCGATTAGCCTTCTTTGCGCTATGGAATAATGTTGATGTATAACTTCTCAATGGATACATGGGTTGCTTGGTCTTCTATTAATTCAATGTAAGTAACATCCCTTATAAGTAACTTGTAAATGACTATGAAATTGTATTTAAATTCTTACTGTACCACTTAATTAAGATAAGACATTCTAATGGTATGTATGTTATTGCACTCTTGATTATTTTATATTTATGAATTATCCTTTCACTACCTTACACACATTGTTGGTTGCAAATGCTAAAGTTTAGTAAAATATCATGTTGCTCCATTAAAACGATGTGTTGTATAATTGATTGAGCAGATAGATTCTCTTGTGCCATGAATTTAATGTGATGTATGATTGGTTTTGTGATTAGAGCACTTGCACCAAGAAAATAGAGTTGATGATTACTCTTGCACCATTAATTAGGTGGACGTATGATTGTTCTAGGAATTAGTTGACTCTTGCGCAATGGATATTTAATGTTGATATATGAATATTTTAGAAGTCAGATCTCTCGCAAGCAATGAATATTTAATGTTGATAAATGATTGCTTTAGAAATTTGATTTCTCGCGCGTAATGAATATTTAATGTTGATGAATGATTGTTTTAGAAATTAGATTTCTCGTGAAAAATGAATATTTAATGTTGATGAATGATTTTTTTAGAAATTAGATTTCTCCTGCTCCATGAAATAAATGTTCATGTATGACTGATAAAGTTGATGATTTGCCTTGCGCCATGAATAGTTGATGATTAGGATTGATTGATTGATCTAGTTATAGGATGTTGTGGATGTAGATGACATGGTGCTAGGGGAGGAGGTGTGATGCCTCCAATAGCATCCACGCCAGAGGGGTCTAATGCCCAAGGAGAAGAACAATTCATTAGACATGAGCATATTGATGTGGGGGGCATGGTTGGTTTGATGAGGTCCTTTCAGAGGATGTCAGAGGCCTTTATTAACTGACTAGATAGAGATAAGGCCAGGGCACCTGTACCCAATGAGGGTCAGGAATGCGCTCTAGTTGGTAGTGGTAGCATTCACAAAGAACTCAACAAGTTTAAGTTTCTCGAGTTCATGGGTGCCATGGAAGACTCATACACTGAGGCTTGGTTGAAGAACATGGTGATGTGCTTCACACTTCACGACTACACCTCCAACATGAAGGTCTGCATGGAAGTCTTTCAGCTGAAGGGGAGCTCTCTTATATGGTGGAAGACGCTCCTACCTCAACTAAACATGGTCGTCGAAGACGTGTCTTGGGAACTGTTCGAGGAGCAGTTCCGGGAGAGGTATTTATCAGAGTAATTCATCGAATGACAACTCAATGGTTTCAAATCCTTACAACAGGGTGGTCATATAGTGCTGGAGTATGAGGCCCGATTTATGGAGCTACTTCGGTATGCCCCACATGAACACAGATAAGATCAAGGTCAACAATTTTTTCTTTTTCCTTAACTTCAACATTCGTGTGAAGTTGAGGATCCTAATGCCACATACGTTGCATGACGTAGTCTAGAAGGCCCTCATAGCTGAGGAAAAGTTGACCAATGGGGGTCAGGGAAGGACACCTACAGGACTGATTGGATAGATGACAACAGGTATGCAACAACATATGACACCAGCCATACATACATCAGGGTATCGAGATATGTTGAGAGGATCCACATTCACGACACCACAATGATCGAATCCTCCGAGGAGGACTCCCTATAGAGGACCACAACATCAGCAACAGCGTCGCCCACAACAACAACAATTTAGGCCTATTCAACATAACAGACCAAGATTTCATGATCATAGGCCAACAACTTCTACTTTCGGGACCAGGAGCACTGGACCGAAGACTATATGTTGAACATGTGGAGAGCCACATTACCAGCTAGACTGTCCAATTGAGAGGGCCATAGCAATCAGGTCAGTCAAACACACTACATGTTGAGATTTGGGCAAGGCCCACAAGATTCATGCAGCGGTGAATAACTTCCAGGCCAAGTAGCGGTCCACTGTGCTCAAGATGTCAGGTACAATCTATGACCAAACTTTTAGTATTTTGATAGATCCAGGTGCTACAGAGAGATTTATTTCTAGTGCAACGCTAAAAAGAATTAAGGTAATGGCAGTCGAGCAGGATGATTTTAGGTATGTAGAAATGGCCTCAGGTGCCAAATAGAAGGTTGAAGGAAAGGTTACTAACTGTTGCATTAACTTGGAAGATTTTGTAACGAATTTCGACCTATACGTTATGATATTAGGATCTTCTGACGTTGTCATTGGTATGGATTGGTTGGAATCACACGACGTGATACTCAACTATAAGATGAAACAATTAAGTTTGACCCATGATGAGGGACATAGAAGGGTGATTGTAAGAAGAAACTAGGGAGTCTCCTTGAGGTTCATTTCTTCCCTACAACTACAGAAGATCATGCGCAAAGGATATAAGTTATATGCAATATTAGCACTAAATGACAAGGGCGTGGTGAAAGGATTAGAAAACATTTCAGTAGTACGATATTTTGCTAACGTATTTCTAGAAGAGTTACCATGTTGGTTGCCTGAAAGACAGTTGGAGTTTATGATTGAATTGAAACCTGGAACTGAACCGATCAAAAGAACGCCTTATCGGATGTCAACACCTGAGTTACAGGAGTTGAAAATTCAATTGAAGGAGTTGTTGGACTTGGAAATTATACGTCCAAGTGTGTCACCTTTGGGTGCACATGTTGTTTTCATAAAAAAGAAGGATGGGTCGTGGAGACTCTGTATTGACTACCATCAATTGAACAAGGCAATGATCAAGAAAAAATATATGTTTCCTAGAATAGATGATTTGTTTGATCAAATGAAAGGTGCAAAAATGTTTTCAAATATCGACTTGAGACTAGTATATCACCAATTACGATTTAAAGAGGAAGACATTCCTAAGACCACTTTCAAGACGAGGTTCAGACTCTACGAGTTTACCGTTTTACCATTTGGACTGACAAATTCCACAGGGGTATTCATGAGATTTATGAATGGGATGTTCCATGAATACTTGGACACGTTTTTTCAAGTATTCATTGATGACATACTAATATATTCTCAAACGAAGGAAGAACATGATGAACATTTGCGCTTAGAATTATAGTGTTTATGAGAAAACAAATTATACAGGAAACTGTCGAAATGCTCTTTTTATCAATTGAGGATTCATTACTTAGGGCATGTTATCTTCGGTGAAGGCATCATTGTGGATTCAGCGAAGGTAGAGGCTATTATGGAATGGCCTACACTGAAAAATGTACCATATGTACGTATCTTTATGGGTTAAGTAGGATATTACCAACGGTTCGTCGAATGTTTTTCGAAGATAGAAAATCTGATCATGGAATTGCAGAAGAAAAACAAGAAGTTTATATGGATTGAGAAGTTTGTTGAAGCATTTCAATGGCTCAAGGGGTTGTTGACGACAACACCGATACTAAAAGTTCTTGACATGGAGACAAGGAATTTTTGGTATGCACAAATGCATCCAAGGAAGGCTTACATGGACTCTTGATGCAAGATGGTCGAGTGATTTCTTACATTTCAAGGAAATTGACAAAGCATGAGGAGAACTACGCAACACATGATTTGGAGTTATTGGCCATTGTGTATGCCTTGAGAGTGTGGATACACTATCTGATTGGACAGAATTTTGAACTAAAAACAAATCACTATGGATTGCAACACATATTTATGCATAGTGACTTGAACGCATGACAAAGGAGTTGGTCAGAATTACTTAGTGAGTACGAATTTGAGATTAATTACATAAAAGGAACAATGAACAGAGTGGAAAATGCATTTAGTCGGAGACCACGCATATTATTGATGATACCTCTTGAGACAAATCTTAGAGGAAAGATTCTAACTACATAGTTTGATGATGACTGGTATAAAGAGGTTAAGTAAAATATCGGACAAAAAACCATGATGGTACCAAAGTTTGAAGGATATGCATTGGAAAACGATGGATTGATGAGGTATAATAACCAGATTTACATACCTCCTAATGACGAATTGAGAAGTTTGATCTTAAGAGAAGCTCATAGAGCAGTGTACATTGTTCATCCAGGAGTCACGAATATGAGGGAAGACCTTAAGCCCTTATTCTTCTGGAAAGGAATGAAGGCATATATAGTTAACTACGTGGTGAGATGTCTAGAATGTCAGCAAGTGAAGGATGAACATAGACATCCAGCTGGATTACAACAGCCAGAGGTTGTTCCAGAATCAAAATGAGAGGTCATTTCGATGGATTTTATTGTTCGATTTCTGCTGAAGACAAGGAGGCATGACTTAATTTTCATGGTAGTTGACACTCTGACGAAGTGTAACGACCCCGCTATTATGACTACAAGCAAATCAATGCAAAATATTTTTTTTTGTTTTAAGAAGGAAGGAAATAACGACACTAGTTAAACAACACCACTTGACGACAAACACAACACACGCAGAACATACAACATACAATAATGACTCATCATACTAGCACATCATGCAACTAGATGAAATATGCGATAATCAATAGACAAATAAAAATGACTACCCGCCCAACATAAGAAAGACAACGCCTACAAGATAAAGGACAACATCAACAAACCTGACACAAGGGCTTCAAATACTAGTAACTAGAAACCTCTATGGCGCGAAAAACCAAACTCCTTAAGGTGTTACAAAACTAAGTACCAACATCAATTACAACGAACAATACGCCCACATCGGGAATCACAAGACTCCTTCCAAGCTATCATTCGCATATATTCATCAAGGAATGTAACGATCCCCTCATCAGGAATCATGTCGCCACAAGGCGATAGGCATGATAGTAATGATGGCACAACATATCTAGACCTTTAACCCAAGCTAAATCCCTCAGGCTGGGAGACGAAATTATTTGTCAATAATTACATGAAGACTATACCCAAGCACCCAATCAACAAGTTGACAATACGCAAGGTTACATCATTCAAAATTAAAATGAGCAACTAACCGAAGGATTTCTTGTTTTATTATGAGGACTTTTTAAGGAAGTCTCCCACACTGTAAAACAAAATAATTTGAATAATATCAAAAACTCATGTGCAAGGATATTATATTTTAATTCTCTATACAGTAAAATGTTATTTGAAGGCTAGCTTAATCATATGTGATACAAGAATTAGTACTTACATTTTTTTATGCCAAAATAATACTTACCATCATAAACAAAGTAAATTAATATATTAAGAACATGAATTGAAGGGGTTTTCTTAGTCATTAAAAGAAATTCCACCTCATCTTAATTGTCAATTTAAAATAGTTGTCCAAAATTCATTATGTGATCTAACAACAATATGCAAACTAACAACAATATGCTATCTAACAATAAAATCGTTGTATAATCAACATATAAAATTGATGTCTAATCGCAGTCTATCAATATGCTACCCATCAATAAAATAGCTATCAACAATAATTTGTCATTTGATGGATGAATCATTGTCTAACATGTGCTATCTTTTACTAAGAAATTAACAATAAAACCATGTGCTATCTATTAATAATAAATCAAAAATCAACATATCGTTGTCCATTAATAAAATCATTTGCTATTAATGTTGTCTAACCATGTCCATTAATAAAATCATGCCCATTAATGTTGTCCATGATATCATTCTATATCAAAGATTTCATTGTGTTTTAACCTATACAAATTCATAACTAAAGAACAATAAAACCAAAACTAAAATGTTGTGTACAATGATAAAGTCATTGCCTATTATAAAGTCTCTGGATAAATCTAAAGATAAAACTATTAATAAATATATTGATATCGCTGGGTAAAAATGGAGTGAATCGCTAGGTGAAAATGCCAAGAGAGGGGATATGTAAAAACACCAAGTAAAGGTTGTCTAGTAATATTACCCACACATTCCATTATATATTACCCACGCTGTCTAATAATATTACTCACTCAATCCATTAAATATTACCCACGTTGTCTAATAATATTACCCACACGGTCCATTAAATCGTTGTCCATTAAATATATGATAATGATGTCTATCAACATATGATATTGCTGGGAAAATATGGGGTGAATCATCACGGATTTTCTATGTAAATTATCATGGATTTGCTTTGTAAATAACTCAAAAAAACATTGTGTAAATTGTTGTGTGAATCACCAAGAAAATTCGTGGGGTGAATGTTGTGTAAAGGCTGGGTAAATCTCCCAGAAATTTTCTGGGGTGAGTGTTGTGTAAAGGCTTGGTAAATCGTTGTCTATAAAAGGAAAATTGCAAAGTAAAATATAGTCGCTAATCAAAGAAATTTAATCGCAGGAGAAAAATACGATCATTGTGTTTAGAGCATAAAAATTCACTGAGATTTTACCATTTCAAACACTGGAAATCATAATAAAAAAAACACAAAGTTTAGACATTCATGGATTGATCATTAAAAATGTAGGGTTTAAACATTCAAGTATTAATCATTCAAGTGCAGAGTTTAAACGTTCAGGGATTGATCATTCCAAATCGAAGAGTTTAAACATTTAGGGATTAAGGATTCAAATCGCAGACTTTAACAATCAAAGAAACACACAGATTTACCCTTCCTCCATGCTGGAAGACATCAAAAAATGCAGAGTATAATCAGATTTTAATCAATCAAGACACAGAGAACCCAAACAACTCTAAGAATCAACGCAGAGAATAAACAATGGTGGACTAGAGAGAATAAATGCCCAAGAGGGAATTCCATGTTGGGTAGAGAATGATCCTACAATTATTATCCATGCACAAGAAAGCAGGGCATTTCAATCTAAGTCTTTAAACATCGGAGTGATGACCATCAATTCAGCTCTTGGTTGATTGCTCAGGCATATACTAATAAATTAAAGGATCACAAAACAGAGGATAAAACACAATCTGCAACCAGATATTCTTCGTGAAGAAGCAAATAATGAAATAAAAGCTCAATCAAGGAATAAAGAAAACGCATGTAAGAGATAGAAGAACACAAGCAAGGTTTTGATTCTGAGGCTCATTTTGGCCATGTGAAAAGAGACAGTAACTCATAGATAAAGGTTACAGTGGATAGAAAGGGTTCTTACTGAATAAATCAAGCGATAAGGGGATTACAATTATCATAGGAATGCATGTGCAAGAAGCACATGGAAATAAAATGTTCAACCGAGTACAAAAAAATAAACATGTGTAAATTAATTTCAATTGCAAGTAACAACTTTAACAAGCGTACCCTAGCCAAAAGAGAATGCTCCGAAGTCGTTGTCCCACGTGCACTCCGCCCAACTCCCGCTTGCCAATCGATGTGACCTCATATGTACCTCCCATCCAATGCTAGGGGTAATTTTCTTCCCCCTAAGCCCACTGAGCCGCAAAGGGGCCACGCTCACAATACCAGAGAATGCTAGCACCTAGCTCACCTTGCAAGGTTGAGCTACCACTCATAAACCGAGCTAGGTATCCCAACTCCCACAAGAGAAAGTTCAGTTAAGATGAAATTTCAACAGCATAACGTTAAGCAAGCCAAAATGATGATCCATACTCCTCCTCCACCATCCTTTTTATAGAGTTTCTTAGTCATTAGTTTCCCAAAATTATCATTAGAGTATTTTTTCATTAAATTAATTAGGAAAAACCTCCCCCATACACATGTTGCTCGATCCCCTAGTTGCACCAGAAAATAAATTTTATGAATTAATTAATTATTCTTATTTCCCTCACCCACCAAGAGAATTCCTAAAAACGCTCATCGATGTCCCAAAATTCCCTTACAATTCTCAAATGACTTACAACTTACTTAATTCCTAGTTGAGTTCATAAACAGAAAGTTCCAAAGGCTAAATTCCTTACTAAGTTAGACATTAATTTTTTTCTTTAAGTTCCCCTTTTTTAAGTTTCACTTTTTCTCAAAGTTTCCTTTTCTTTTAAGTTTCCCCTTTTTATAACTAATTTCAGAATTAGTAGTTTAGATAAACAACCATTTACTCTTTTTATGAATTTAATCCTCCATTATTTTATTTATTTATTTTTTACTTTAATAATTAAATTTTGAATTTCTCTTATTAGTTATAAAAGAACCTTTAGTGAATTGAAATTTTATAAAAAGAATCTTAGTGAATTAAAATTTTATAAAAGAACCTTGGTGAATTAAAATTTTATACAAAGAACTTTAGTGAATTAAAATTTTATAAAAAGAACTTTAGGGAATTAAAATTTCCACTTTAATCTGGTTATACGTCTAATTAGTTGTTGTTTTTTTTGTTCTAAGGTTCTACTCAAACCTAGGTTTTTAATTCACTAGGCTTGGCGACAGTTGTTAAGAAAAAATAGTCATTAAACTTTAATTATCACATCATTCATTTTAAGGTTGACTAGGTTTATTCCCTTACCAGTTAAAAGCACGGCATTCCCTTCAGGACGCACTATGTGCTCCAAGGGTGCCACTCGCCTTTTTCCATTTTCTTTGTGCGACATGCCCTTCAAGACGCACTAATGCTCCAAGGGTTCCACTCGCCTCTTTCTGTTTTATTTGCGCGATGTGCCCTTCAAGACACACTACGTGCTCTAAGTGTGTCACTCGCCTCTTGACTGAATTTGGTAGGTGTCAAACCCCTAGAGTCAATACTCTGCCAGGTGATCTTGTGGGAGACTAAGGGCCTCTAAGGAATAAGGACTTGCCTTATTGCATGCCCCTTAGAATCATCGTGAGCGAATGTCACAGTCTACCCTCATGACATCGTGGGTCTTCTCGAACTAGGTAATCGTTAACCTACATTTTGAGCCACGGCCGGAGTGCTATTATGTTGTGGTAGGGTTGCTGCCACACATCTCCCTCAAACTCTCTGGTTGTCGTGCATGACCCCTCTACTCCAAATTTGAGTCTAGTCGGAAAGATATCGTCATCTTGCATCCATCAACGAATCATGTTAGCAATAATAATCAATCAGCATAATATCTAATCATATGTACATATGTCATGCATCAACAACATTCAAACCCTAATAGTCCACTCCTTGACTCGATCCAGAGTCCAAGGGGTTTCATCGATGCATTTTCATCCTCAATGTCCAGATTCCTGCACACTCAGGAGAACCCAATTAATAGCACCTGTCGATGTAAATATAACAAAATGACATAACATCAAATCCACAATGTGTCATAATCATAATCAAAATAGCCAATAGTACAACGACCCGGATCACTTGCACGCAAGTTTCCTCAAAGAATAAGTTCTCTCAATGCGCGCAAGTGTGGGATGTTACATGAAGAGTACACATTTTATCCTTGTGCGTACATTGTACCTGACGCCAGAAATAGCTAGAGTTTTTATCAATGATATTGTGAGATTACATGCCATGCCTAAAAAGATCATATCCAATAGAGGATCAATACTTATAGGACGATTTAGGACTAGTTTGCAAGAGGCCTTGGGGACACAACTAAACTTTAGTACAACATATCACCTTGAGACAGATGAGAATATGGAAAGAATGAACCAAATTTTGGAATATATGTTGCGTATATACGTAATGGACCAACATAAGCATTGGGAAGAGTTTTTTCCACTGGTAGAGTTTGCATACAACAACAACTATCAAAGTACCATTAAGATGGCACCCTTTGAGTTTCTTTATGGGCGACTGTGTCGGATACCATTGAGCTAAGATCGACTTGAAGATAGGGTCTTGGTAGTACCATAAGTGATCCAATAAATGGAAGAAAAAATGCAATCGATAAGAAAAAGGATTAAAGAAGTGAAAGATCACCAAAAGAGTTATGTTGATGCACATCGCATTGACCGCCACTATGAAGTTAGCGACCAAGTTTTCCTACGGGTGAAACTGCACAAGAGTTAGATTCAGTTTGGAAAGGGTTTTAAACTCTCTCATAGGTTTGTGGCACCTTTCGAAGTTATGGAAAGGAAAGGACCCATGGCTTATCGACTAGATTTTATTGATTCTTTGAAGCGTATGCACGATGTTTTTTATGTATCTGTTTTGAGAAATTATGTTATTGATCCTACACATGTGATTGAAAAGATTTCTTTGTAGGTGTCGGATGAGGGTGAACTCACGGTGGAGCCAATCCACATTTTTTACAATCACATTCAACAACTACAGTGTCGAACAATCGATCAGGTCAAGGTCCAATGGGAAAATTATAGTCCACACTCAACTACCTGGGAGGATGCATATGATATGCATCAACAGTTTCCTTACTTATTTGATATTTGAGACATATAGATCTTGTCAGATACTTTATCTAATTCATTTTATATATTGTACAACTTCGGGACGAAGTTTAAAAAAAGAGGGGGTGTATGTAACATCTCGCTCTTGCGAGCACATGTTATCGACTTATTCTTTGAGGAAACTCGCGTGAAAGTGATCTAGTTATAGTACATGATTATGTATTTAGCCTATGGATATTTATGATGATGTTGATGATTATGATTTGATGTTATTGATATATGTGTATTGACATATGCTATTCGTGAGTTTTCTCTAATTGTGCAGGAGACTTGACAGATTGGGATGCTGATGGCATCAATGGACCTCCTTGGGCTCTAGATTAAGTCAGGGAGTGGATTGTATTTGTTTGATTATTTCATTAATGCATATGTGACATATGATTGATTATATTATGATGATTTTTATGGACCAGTGAAAGTGTTTCTTAGATGGATGCAGGTTGACGATTACTTGCTAATTTGACTCACATAAGGAGTAAAGGGGCCATGCACATAGACCAAATATTGAGGGAGAGGTGTGGAAGCATCCCTGTCACAGCCTACTAGCACTCATGTCATGGCTCGAATTGTAGTTTAACGATTACCTAGTTCGATAGGTCCATGATGTCGTGAGGGCAGACTGAGACAATCACTCACGAAGATTTTTAAGGGGAAGACAATAAGGTAGGGTCCTTATTCCTTAGAATTCCCTAGCCTCTCACAAGGTCGCATGAATGGAGTGCTAACTCCAGGGGTTGGACAACTACCAAAACTAGTCAAGGGCGAGTGGCACCCTTGGAGAATAGAGTGCATCTTGAAGGGCACATCGTGAAAGTAATATTTGAGTCAATGAATCTAGGTTGCCTAGAAAACCCTGAGCGAATAATTAACCTTGTAAAATCTTGAGCACCGTTGGATCAATTAATTAAGGATTTAAATTATTAATTATAAATCCCTATAAGAGTCTATGCCTTTGCAAATAAAATTTAATTAAGCCTAAGCATAAGTTTTGTAAAGAGGATAAATTGAAATTAATAACTAAATCAACAGTTAGGAGTGATTCAAGGAGTGCTTTAAGGAAGCGTGAGGGAAATTGAATTTTATTAAAATAAAATTACTTGTGAAAATTGGGGAAAGGGTAACAAGTGTACGAGAGAAATAATTCTAAATTATTTAAATTAAAAAGTGAATTAATTGTTCAAGACGGGATGAGTTATGGGGAAATTCTATAAAAAAATGGTGGAGATGAGGATGGGATCACACGGGTGAAGGGTAAATTTATGATGCATAATTTTTTACTGGGTTTTACTTGTGAGAGTTGGGATACCCAACTTGAGAGAGAGAGGTGGCTCTACCTTGCGAGGCGACCTGGGAACTAGATTATTTTTTGGTTTTGTGTGTGTGTCCCCTTTGCGACTCAGGGGGATAAGGAGGAAGAAGATTACCCCTATCATTGGCTGGGAGGTACCGGTGAAGTCTCTCAATTAGAAAGAGAAGGAGGGAATTGTACATAAATTCTTCTTGTGAGAGGCTCGTCTTCAACAATTTTGATCTTCAGTCTATGGTAACTGATAATTTGATTTTTTATTTAAATTCTTAGTTTATAATTTATTTCGGTTGAAGGGTAAAACTTATTTCTGTGTATATATGCCAAATGGAAGATTGTTGGGTTGATAGGATTAGATTTCATTTAAAAACAATTGTCTTAAGAATCTATTGTCAATATGAATCATTCAGTAATTTATGTATATCAAGGGTCTATTGCACAAGTTTCCAAGTGGAGGATCATCCTCATATAATGACAGTCTTCGGGTCATGGTATTAGATTTGTGAAATTGTATGGATATCAACATATATATGTGGTAAACTGAGACATGTAGGGAGTAGTAATTTTTAGTAGTGAGGTATATTTTTGTCATTGTAAATATATTATAAGTTATTGCGAATGGAGAAAATTTTCTTTTATAATGATGCATTGAACAGATTGAGCTTCCACATATAAATGTACCAAAGTTCGTTTCGTTGTTTGGCATCTTGACTCATACTGTTGATGTTTAGATCTGATTAACATAAAAATTGTATACATAATTGTTCCTCTTCTGGCATGGCAATGTTTCAGAACAACCGTTCATCCATTAATCTCTTTCACATGATGTCGAAGCACTAATCACATATTTCATTCTCCCTCGGGTTGTATTCACTCACATGTTCTGTATATCTTTGTTACTAGACTAGCGTTCAACATTTTTTTAATTGATATAAATTCACAAAGAGAACATTACCCAACCAAATACATATATCCACAATCATGGAGTCATTCTTCCATAAAACCCTAGAAGACCTGGTCAAGGGTCTTCATATATAGATGATAGGAGAAACTCGGTATCTAACCAAAGCAATGGAATAAATCCACAAGGAAATTAAATTAACATATCATCACACAAAGGAAGTGGCATTACAAAAGCTCACATATCTTAATATGCTTCAAGGGTTGACATTTCTTGGGTTGTGTTTCATGTGGTTGAGGTAATGAGCATGCCCATATTATGTCATAAGAAAATTGGGTATTTAGTTGCATCCCAGAGCTTTCACGAGGACGCGGAAGTATTGTTTCTCATAACCAATCAATTGAGAAAATATTTAATAAGTATGAATGAGTATGAATCTGGTTTAGCATTAGAATGCTTATCTCATATTGCAACACTAGATATTCCATGGGATTTAATGTCGGAGGTTTTCACCATGTTGGGAAGAAGCAAGGATTTGTTGAAAAAGAAGGCACCCATAGTTTTTCTGAGGGTTTTTGAGAAATACCCAGATGTTCTTAGGGTTTCCTTCAAGAGATTGGTGGAGAACCTTGAGCATTTTGATCCCCAAGTAGCTTGCATCGTCATTGGTATTCTTGTGAACTGGACATGAGAGACCCGAAAACATTTTTTCCCCTCACACCTGAATTTTATAGGATTTTAGTGGATTCTAATAAATAATGGATTCCCTTAGTTGATTTACTTACTACTCTACATCTTTCTTCTGCTTCGAATACCAAGTGGTTTTCATAATTTTACTCATCGAATTGCTTGTATTCCCTCAACTGATTCACATACTCCTCTGCGTTTTTTTTCTTCTTGGAACACCCAGTGATTTGCATAAATTAAATCTGCATTGTCATAGAATACCACTCAGTTATTCTCATTAACTACACTTCCTTTGCGATTTCACAAAGTTACCCAGTGTTTTCCTTGGTTTTACCTGCAGATTTCGTTCACCCAACTCCCACAACTAGTACATAACTTCCTCTGTGATGGCCTGGGGATGTACTTTGCATGTGGATAATCTGACTCTAAGTTTATTTTTAAATGTCCTTTATGTTGGTGACCCTTTGCCAATGGATATGCAAGGAACATATCCTTGATTTCTCATAACTATTTTAAAAAGGGTTTGGTCCTTCCTTTAAATTTTAAATTGAATTTTAAGTTAGGAATGAGTTCTTATTATATGGCCTTAACATATCATTCTTGTTAAATGTACAACTAGGATTCTAATATAGTAATTGGGTACTTATTTATGGTTTTATATAAAATTGGCCTCCCTTAATTTGGATTGGAAGTTAGTACATGCGTTACTATTTTTTTTAGGAAGAGGTAGATCCCCCTTATTTCTTACCAAAAGTTTAGCCAGATAAGATGGAACCCCCATTTAATGTTAACTAAGATATACCACATTATTAATATGGAGAGTCAATTATCCTTCTTTTCGCTATGGAATAATGCTTATGTATAACTTATTAATGGATACATAGGCCACCTGGTCTTCTAATAATTCAATGTAAGTAACATCCCTTATAAGTAACTTGTAAATGGCTATGAAATTGTATTTAGATTCTTACTGTACCACTTAATTAAGATAAGACATTCTAATGGTATGTATGTTATTGCACTCTTGATTCTTTTATATCTATGAATTATCCTTTCTCTATTGTACACACATTGTTTCTCACAAATGATAAAGTTTAGTAAAATATCATGTTGCTCCATTAAAACGATGTGTTGTATAATTGATTGAGTACATAGATTCTCTTGTGCCATGAATTTAATGTGATGTATGATTGGTTTTGTGATTAGATCACTTGTGCCATGAAAATAGTGTTGGAAATTACTCTTGTGCCATTAATTAAGTGGGTGTATGATTGTTCTAGGAATTAGTTTACTCTTGTGCAATGGATATTTAATGTTGATGTACGATTGTTTAGAAGTCAGTTTTGTCATGCGCAATGAATATTTAATGTTGATGAATGATTTCTTTAGAAATTTGATTTCTCATGTGCAATGAATATTTAATGTTGATGAATGATTGTTTTAGAAATTAGATTTCTCACACACCATGAAATAAATGTTGATGTATGATTGATAAAGTTGATGATTTCCCTTGTGCCATGAATAATTGATGATTAGGATTGATTCATTTATCTATTTGATTTCATCTTGATTGGATTAGTGGGATCTAGACACCTCCTTGTTCCTCAGAACAATCGCCATCCCTAAGACCTTAAATGGTAAAAATCTATCGGATGAATCATGGGCTTGAGCATTTCTTATGTGTCCTGGAGGTCCTAAGAATGAAGGGTAGGTTGGGCGGGTAGTTCCTTATTATTCAGAGATATGGTTGATCATTATTTATATTTTCTTCGGTCGATTGTGATGTGTTCAACTACGTCGTTAATTATGTTTGTGTGTTGATCATGTGCCGCTATCACTTATGTCAATGAGTTGTCATGTGTCCTTATTGATTACATTGAGGTGTTTATTGTAATTCTTTTAATTATGATGTCATGTTGATTATGCGTTTCTATTAATTATGATTGACGATTCTTTATCCTAACGCAAAAAAAAATTACCTATTGTACTTTTCTATTCCTAGTGTAACGGAGGGGTGTTACAAATTCAACATGCACTTGATTTAGAGGACATCCCAGAAAGTAGTACAAAATACAAAGGCTCATCAAGATTATTGCATGTTGCAAGAAAATATGTTGGTGATTCCATACATGAGAGGAATTATGTAATTCAAGAAATTTGAGAGCTTTCCCAAAGTATTGCTAGTTTTTCGTCCAAAATACATACAATTTCGAAGAATACTTGGAAAGTGATTTGGAAAATGATGAACGATTTTTCAAGGAAGCCGTAAATACATTTTCATCCAAAGTCTCAAGCTTAAATGAAGCCCGATAGAAAGAACAAAAACTTAATTTTCCTTACCGTGTGAAACAGATCAATGCATGCTAGTTAAGGAGAATCAAAGAATTAAGAGAAATGGTAAATGAAATTGATGTCTTAAGGAATAAAAAGACCGATTTGTTTCTCAAACTTGTTAGTCTTACTAAAGAATTGAATGGTCCCAATTTATTGATGGATACCATGATCCTATCAAAATAATATTTAGTGGGACAACTTAATGCATTGAAATTTGCTTGGGCAAATGAATTTACCAAAAATATGGAATTTTCTCAAGATGAAGTTGAAAAATCATTAGTTTAGTATTTTAACAGGAATGATGAAGTGGATGATACATTGCATCAATCAAATATATATTTGAGGGAATTTGAAAATCAGTGGTTTGAAATTAAAACTAAACATGAAATTACCATGGCACCTTTAAGTGAGTACAATGAGGAGTGGTTGAAAAAGGCATTAATCAAAATTACTGAACTGGAAAATCAAGAAATAGTTATAGTGGTTATGCCACCTCAACCACAATATACACCTATAAAGGAACCAACTACAAGAAATTAAAGGTTACGAGTGCTTTCCATCATAGTGTGTCAAGCAACAACCTTTTTCTTTCTTTTTAGTCTCTTTCTTCTACAATCATTTGTCACATTGTCTTTATTTCCCAGTACTCTATAAAAACCAGGATGACCCTTGACTATTTTTCTCTCTTCTTCTAGGTATTTTCATTTTATGGTCCGCGAGAGCCAATCTCAGGTCCTCTTTGAAGGTTGAACGCATACTTTTTCTTTAAAGACATTTAATTTGTATTTAAAGACCTATATTATTTTTGAGACTCCGAGAGAACTACTTGGGATACTACATTATTTTATTCTCAAAGACTTTGATTTGAAATTTGAGTTTCCAAATGTTTAATCCATCCTAATATTTTTGGTGTTTAATGGAGTGATCATTTAAAGTTATTTTATTTATGTGGTCCATCTTTCTTGTCTCTATTTATTTTGGTTATCTTTTACTGTCTTGATGAATGTTGTGATGGAAATGATAACCTTTCACTTATCATACTTATTTGATTTATGCACATTGTAAGTATGGTATATATTTGTCTTCTTTTACAAAGATATCTAGTCCGTATTCCAGATACTATTTTTGAAAAAGAATGTTAGTTTTTACAAAATTTGATTCTTTTCAGATTTGATCATAAATCTATAAGAAAAAGAGGAGTACCACCTATCTAAAAGCACGGGGGGATTCATATCCTCGTGAGGTTGACCTTAAGACCATAAAACAATATTTTAGATCAACAGTACCTAATTTATAAGAACAATTTAAAAAACATGGAAGACAATAGGCTTCCCAAAATTTCTTTAAACTCCATCCAAAATCACATTTATCTCAAGCGGGGATGGCATAAAGATGCCCAACACTAGCTAAATCATTGGGGAATAAAGGAAGAGATTATATTGCAGAATAAGGATAATATTAAAAATATCATTACATCTAAATTTGAAGAGAAATTGTTGTGTAATAAATAATTAGAGGGTAAAATAAAATCAAGATACTATAAGGAATAAAATCAAAAGTATATCCTCCTACCTAGTTTTCATTGTTTTTCGGCTCCTTTTTAATGGTAACCCCTCTTTTTCTCTTCCTTTTTTTTCTTTTTAATCCTAATTTTTGTATATTTTATTGGATCCTTTTGGGGCTCATTCTCTTTTACCTAAGGTCTCTTCCGTATATCCTTAAATTCTAATGTTATTTAAATTTAAATTTTATTCTATTCCTTAATGGTTAAATATTTTATTTAATTCACTTTCTTAATGGCTAAATTTGTTATCCATATTTTAATGGGTATTTAACTAATCCCTTGTCTTTTGTCTTTCGTTCTTTTTTTTAGGAGTCATGTGACCTCTCCCTTCCTATTTATTTACATCTCCCAATCATTTATCCTTGATGATGGGTGAAGTGCCCACTAAAAATGTTGGATTTAATTCCATAAATGTTGCATGATTAATATATAATTATTTTGGACTTATCATTGAACCAATAACTTCTTGGAAACCCTAGGGGAAGCCATGGCGCTGATGTCGAACCCCGCTTAGCAACAACAGCAACAGGCGGCGGCGTTTCTACTGAACGCTTCTCTGTATGCGGGAGATCTGGATCCCACCGCCACCCAAGGGTAGCTCTACGACTTCTTCAGTCAGTTGACCCCCGTCCTTTCAGTTAGCATCGGTAGAGATCAGACCAGCAGGAACCCCCACGGTTATGCCTCCGTCAACTACAGCCACTCTCACGAGGGAATGGCGCTGGCATTTGATGAGTTCGGGAGGCCATTTCTCAGAATAAGGGAGCAGGAGCAGAAAACCCGAGGCTCAGACGCTCAGAAGGCCAACTTCTCGGTCGCCAGGGTCGATGCGCGAATCCTCTGCACCTCCCGCGACCCCAAGGGAATGGACCAGATGCTCCAGAGCCCCGACGACGAAGTCACCATTAGGTTACAAGGTTGGTTGAGCAAGCTTATAATCGCCCCAGGACCCAAGAGATCACTGAGCGACTACGTGAGGGTTATGCAAATGAAATGGAACCCTAACGGGGAGAAGGAAGCGACGATCCTGTGTAGGTCCGAGGTGAACCAGCAAGCACTAAACCCTAGCCGCCGCCGCAGCTGCCTTAACCTACATAGTAGCAAGACTAGCTCAAAGATCACGACAAGCTTTCCCCTTTTTATAAAAACCATTGTCGGATCTTCTCTCTGCTTGCAGGTTCAAGACTCACACTCTGTCTTTGAGCTCAAAACCCAAATCCACCAAGCCACAAGGATTCCGCCTAGATTCCAACAACTAATCTTTGAAGGCCGACAGCTTGGAGATGGCTCTCTGCTACGAGATTACGGAAATCTAAAAAACGCAACCATTTCTCTCACTTCTCGATTGCGTGGAGGAGGGCCTTCAGTGACCCATCCAATCTCTTACAAGCTGGCTATGAAATCAGGGACTTCGCTCCTTCAAAGCTCTAGGCAGAAGCTTCAAAAGTAAAGGAGCCCTTTGGAGGCGCCTTCATTGTGGAGCAGTGTGCAGAACCTCCAATAGTAGAAGTCGAAGACCCCCAAGTCTATGGCTATGCCTTTCTCTACCAGGCCAAAGCCCTCATTTGTCGCTTTAACGAACTTTGGCCCTCAGCCCCTGCGCTAAAGGAATGGGTTAACAAGACCTGGTCGAAGGGTCATGAGTTATTCTTCTGTTCCAAGGGGTTCTTCATCGTCAACTTCTCCACCGAAGCCGAATGTCAGCGCGTGCTAGAGCAAGGTCCTTGGTTTTGGGGCAGATCTGGTCTCTCCATGCAACGATGGTTCCCGGATTTCAATCCACTGACCATGACAACCATGACTACACCGGTATGCGTAAGACTACCCAATCTACCCCTGCATTTCTATTCTGCATCTTTTTACCCACCCTGGGCAATGCATTGGGTAGATTCATCAAGATAGACACAGACAGAATAATGAAAGGATTCATCACTTTCGCCCGCATCTGCGTTGAAATTGACCTCAGTCAAGGGCTTCCGGATAGGATTCTTATAGATT
>ML780965.1:53842-78911 GCA_009831015.1 Picea engelmannii
TCTATGATTTTGGGGGTCCTTCCAAAATGGAAACCTAGGATCCCCACTGTAAATCCCCACAGAGTATTCTTGTCTTCTAGAATTTCAAAAAGAACCCAACCCTATATGGCCCTAAGTTCCGGGACCATCCCTGGTCCTCTCCCCCCTAGCTTCCCCTTGATTGTTGTTCCTATGACCCGATAAATTCATATACTGATTCCTTTGATTACAAAAAACAAGTATATTAGGACCATACCCAAAAGTTCCTATAGCTTGTGAAGGATTCCCTGAGATGCCACCGTCCTATTGATTTAACTGGTCAAGCTTCAACTAGAAAGAAGTCCCTCCTGGATTAAGGCATCGCCATGAGATGGTGCTCTTTTGGGACTGATGCAATGAGGACCTGACCAGGCCCGATCCTTTCTGGTGATCCTCATTATCTATCAGAATGGGACTATCCTGGGTCCCCACCAGGCTTTCCAACTTTTTCTACTGTTTGGGATGTTCTTTCTTATCCTCATGGTCTCGCTTAATAAACGAAACACCGAATTTGTTTTTGCAGAAGAGTTTAAATTTTGTTTCTAGAAATCTTACCCCTTTCCTGAGAAATTCATTGTCTTGTCTCCGTTGGGAAAGCACTTGGATGAACTCTTGTTGTTGTTGCACCAGAGCTTGCACTATCATTGCTTTGGTTTTCTAATATAGTTCCTCTAGTCGAAAATATTTTGTCTCCCTGGTTTGCGACTAGATGTAATCATGGACCCAATCCCTTGAGTCAACTATGATTTATGCCTCCATGCTCAACCTTCTCTTTTTTCTCACTTCTCTCCATATCACCTCCATCATCTACTTTTCTTGAGTTTTTCTTTGAGTATGATAGTTACTCTTGGCCTCCATCATGGCTTTCTTCGCCCTTGCTTTCGAGCAGGTTCGCTAGGGGAGTGCCTGGATCTCATATTTTCTATCTTTCTTCCCATGGATTCTCGATCTGGTAGGGTTTCCCCACACCGACTGGTTATGCCTTGGCAGCATTCACTAGTACATTTGGGTCAAATTTCGACGGCACGTTCAACGCAATTGCCACTTTATATTGTCGGGAGAACAACGAACATCGGACCCCTTCAAAGGTCATTTCACATGACGTCGCTTTTCTGATGAAATAGATATCGTCTTTATTGCAATTTTTCGTGTGGACACGTGTCATCTCGGATTTGACTATCCAAACCCCATATAGTCGTCGTAAGACAGACGTCTTGGAGGTGGAAAGAGGGACGTCTTGGAGGTGGCAAGAGCAACGTCTAGAAGGTGGCAAGAGTGACATCTTGGAGGTGGCAAGAGTAACGCCTTGGAGGTGGCAAGAGCGATGTTAAGATATATCAGCTCCGACATCATTTCTATGGGAGCGACACTCTTGGAGGTTGCAAGAGCGACGTTAAGAGGTATCATCTCCGACGTGGTTGCTATGGGAGTGACACTCTTGGAGGTGCCAAGAGAGACATCTTGGAGGTGGAAAGAGCGAAGTCTTGGAGGTGGAAAGAGAGACGTCTTGGAGGTGGCAAGAGAGACTTCTTGGACATGGCAAGAGAGACGTGAAGAGGTATCAACTCCGATGTGGTTCCTATGGGAGCGACACTCGAAGACATCGCAATAGTGATTGTGTTGTAGGTATTTAAAAAAAAAATACAATATCAATACTGAGAGGGACAGGTACATTAACCTTTGCTAAGAATGAAAATGACTTGATCTCTAGCTCTCTCACACCTTAGAAATGAAATAATGAATGAAAAAAAGTGACTTGCAACCTTAAAACCCTCTTCATGTGCACTTTTCCACGTTTTTTATCCAGCAAGCCGATATATTCTGTCGACTCGCAATATTTTGAGAATATATCATGATACATTGAATGTGTGGTGATACATTGAATGTGTCACCACACATTCAATGTATCAGATATATCATGATATATTCCATCTAATATATAATTTTCCCCTTTATCTCGATGATAAATCTGATATATACAACACTAATTTAAACAACCCAAATTTAGTTTAAATTGTGGTTTGTAATAGTTCTGGACAGTTGGTAATTTGGAAGTTGTTGAGTGATAGCCATTTGTAACATGGATTTCATTTGGATAAGTGTCTCTAATATCTATTAATTTTTGAAGAATGTGTCTTCCAGCTCTGTCTACTACTGATTAACAAAATATGTTGTGGGATTTTAGTGAGGTGATATTAACTTTAGGACACTCAAGGACAATGATGGAATTTCTCTATGAGGCAAAGAAAAAGAGATATTTTCAAGTTTTCATTGCAGAGGGTGCTCCTAGGTACAAATGGTCTTTTTACAAAGTCCAAATGCAAAAATTGAAGTTCTACTTCAGTAAATAATCAATGTGAAGAATACACGTTGTAGATTTCAAGGACATGCCCTTGCTAAAGAGATCGTTGCAAAAGATTTGCAAAAAACACTGATTGTTGATTCAACTGTCTTTGCTATGATATCACGTGTGAACATGGTGAGTGATTACCCTCACATGTTCTATTAATAAAATGATATTTTACTGATACTATTTACCATATTTACTTTGATGGAAAGGTGATGGTAGATGCTCATGCTGTCATGGCCAATGGTGGAGTCATAGCAATAGTAGGACATCATATGGTTGCACTTTATTCTCATCGACATGCAGTCCCATTTGTTGTACTATCCATGTCACACAAGGTAGCTTGCATTTTTGTTTGAAGCTTGATAATATGATTACTTTGTCAACCAGTTGTGTGGATCAGTTATTTGATAATAGGTCATTTGCTAAACTGCCACTTTTGGACATTATGCCTTAGGCCTATGGGAAGAAAGAAGAGGAAAATATATTAATACCCCTAAATGATACTAAAAATGTAAAAAGTGTTGTCTTTATGGACTGGATGCATAAGGTTTTTATTTCCCCTCCTTGTCACATGCACTCATCAATAAGTGTGTAGCATGTGTTATTTGCATTTAGTATGTTGGAAATTATCTTTGTAGAGCCGATATGTCGCATATAGGGACATGCCTTTAGAAGTACAAATGTATTAAGAATTTACTATCCTTCGCTGACCCACACATCCTCTAATAATTTCATTAGAGGTGTTGTTTGCATTGAGTGCCTTGGCAGCTGTCTTTGTGGATCAGAAAGAATGACAACGTAGGAATGGTTAGTTTTCTAGGATATTTATTACCTCTCCCTTCTTTAGACATTCTTTAATTATTGTGTAATTGGTGCTTTTCGCACTTGTAGGAATAATTGTTAATTTGTCACCATTATTTGCCATACAAATTCATCAAGAACTGAATGGGGATATACTATTAAACTTAGACTTTATGCAATGCTCTTCCTTCTCTCCTCGCTTATTTATAACTGTATGAACATGTGTGGCAGGGTCAAAGAAATGTGCAACAAGCGACAGAGCTGTGTTGATGTAGAAGGGCAAGGGGTATGTAAGTAGTGAGTTTTAACTTTTGATACTTGAGCCCCATACCAAAAGATAGATCCTTCATCCATTATTCTCGATCACTCAGTCTTTTTACATGGTTAAATGTTGTAAACCTCCTAATCCCAACATCATTGGAGGAAAAGCTAACATAGGGACTAAAAGGCCTCTCCACCACCATTGGAAAATAACAAAGAACGATCACTAATAAGTAAGAACCCCAAGAAAATGGACTTCTTTCTAAAGTCATTATTGATTCTAACCTAAAAATTCTAAAGAATAGAAAAACGACATGGGGAATTGGTTAAGTAGTTAGAAATGGCAGTACAGAAACTAGAAAATGCAGAACCAAATAACAAGGGCTCCCTTATATCCATCAAAGAGGATATCAAAAAACTTATTCTGCTAGAGAAAAATCAAGTCTCTATAGCCCTTATTGTCCTAGGTGAAAGGATTTAAGAGTATGGCACATTTAATACAATTACTATCACCTTCCTACCATCTTAATGTTGAGAAATATAGCTCGAGTAGGAACTTCTTGCACAAGTTCAGTGTGAACATGCAAGAAGTGGTTTGAGACATTTCTTTGGTGACAACTGTGGAAAGGTGATCACTATTTCTATCTTGTAATTTCATTTAAAAAAAGTGAAAGTTTATTGTTTTGAAATCAACTAGTCTTAGAAATCTAAATAAAATGTTCTAGAACATTAGTTACTTAGATTGGGATTTAATCTGAGTCGTACATCAATTGAGATAGATGGCAGCTAGGATTGAGGAGAGTAGTTATCCTCTCTCAAAGCATAAACATGACATGATAGGAGAGATCTCATACACATGGGAAGAGAGCAAGAGGTATGAAGGAAGGAAGAGTGCATTAGGAAGAAAATGAGTATATCTGCTAAAGAGATCAACAGGCTATACATGTTAGACCACTGTTGTAGCTTTCATTTCCGTATGCATAGGTCGTCCAGCCTTAGATCTAGGTGATTAATGATTGTACGACTGTTGTTTTTAAGTAGGTTGCATAAGTCACCTTGTAAGCTTTGATCAAAGGAATGAAAATCTTATTCGAAGGAGAAATCCCTGTGTATGTGTTTTATTCTTTGGTTGTTCATTTTTTCAGCTATTGTGTGATTGATGCAATGTTCAGAAAATTAATTTTCATCTGTTAAATAAATCTATTTTGAGTTTTTTAATAAGAGAACATTAGGGCAACAGTCATCTAGGCTGGAAAATTCACACTTAAGACACTTGAAAGTTGAGACAGAGATCTAAACTACAATATGATTAGGCCAAATGAAAGAAGGAAAACCAAGACATATGTGTGTCAAGTTAGATAGTAGAAATTCAATAACAGAAGATGGCAGTCTTCCTAAATTTCTCCTTAAAGAATCAAATATATTAATCAGAGAGCATTTGGTCCAAAGAAGACTAAGTTGGGTTTTGGAAAGGAGTACCAAGAAAGAGAAGGTTAGGAATGAAGGAAATTGTGCTTTGATTCGTAATGGGTAAGATCTGACCAAAGGTAAAACCAAATGTATGAAGAAAGGGGTATCAATAATATTTTGGAATTGTTAGAGCTGGCCATATTACAAAGGGACTGATTGCTTTTTAGCAATACATAGGATTCTGATGAATGTTGTATTCCTAAGGTAAAAGGGTACATCATAACATATTGTAGAACCTCATATTGTAAGTAGAAGTGGCCCATTTTCTTAGTCGTGATAACCTTCTCAGCCACTGTTGGCAAATAGCAATGCATTCTCACTAAGAACTTGGAGAAATGGGCTTTTTTCTAGAAAGTAAATACTAAATATCATCTCTCACCAAAAACTTCCATGCAATGGACAAATCACATGGGAGCTTGGTTAAGAGATTAGAGAGGGAGCAAATAAGCTAGAAAAAATAGTAAGAGTTAGCAAGTGTTCCCTCCCATGCTTCACTGGAAATCTTTTTCAGCTACAGAAATAAAGATATATATCAGAAGCACTTTGCCTAACAAGACCAATTTGGACTCCAAAAAGGAGTAAAAAATGCAGGAATTTAGGAAAAGGAATAAATTGGGTTGTGATTGAAAATGAAAGGCCCTTATCAAAGACAAAGTTTAGATATAAGAAGGAAGGGGTCTAAGCAATTTTGGAATTACTGGGGTTACCCACATTACAAAGGGATAAGTTTATAAGATTCTATATGTAAACATTATTCTTTTTAGTAAAATGTCAAGACATAGGAAGTATTGGACAAATGTATTCTTGAACTAAAAGGGTACCCAAAAAAATTGATCTAAACCTCTAGAGCCTGAAAAAGAGGGCGAGGAAGGGTATCTTCCTTTCAATAAAACCCCAACTATGGCTTACCAAAATAGGGTATGAAAAAACTTCCAAAAAATATGTGTCGATAGAGTTAAAGTATATTTTGCATTTCCTATTTTTCTCCTTTGATTTATGCTATGTACAAAAGAGTTGGATAGACAAGAAAAAAATATTTATCATCCTAGAGAGTGACGTACCAAAATATAGAACCTCTTCGTCTTGAGGGAATGCTCGGCTTCCACCCCTGATTGCATTGGAGACTGCAATAACCATGGATGCTTTTCTACATGACATTCTAAGGTAAGTTTTGGGAGATGAAAAGGCTAGAACTTGTCACAATTGTATTCAACTTGATGGCATCTCCTAGTTGTAAGTAGAGTGTGTATTTGTTATACTGTTTATGTTTTGTTGTACTTATCATGGGGAGGGCCATAGGCACTCCCTTGAGATATTGTACTAGTGGACAATCCTGTTTACTGGGCTTACATCATCTATGGATGCTCATATTGTTTCCCCTTATTTCTTTCTTTTTATACTCCCTGGGGTGAGTGAATGTGATACTCCCTGGGGTGAGTGAATGTGGTTCAAAGTTCATAACTCCAAAGTTTCCTTTGTTATTAGAATTAAATAACACAACTAGTTGTCAAGACCATCAATTGCAATGAGTATGTGTATTCTCCTAATTATAGCTTTGTGACATTCATTCATAGCACTTTGATACCTAATTGAATTTCAAAGTTCATAGCACTTTGATACTATAATTAAGTGAATGTGGTTCAAAGTTCATAACTCCAAAGTTTCCTTTGTTATTAGAATTAAATAACACAACTAGTTGTCAAGACCATCAATTGCAATGAGTATGTGTATTCTCCTGATTATAGCTTTGTGACATTCATTCATAGCACTTTGATACCTAATTGAATTTCAGGATACAGTGTAAGTGCATATTGATCTAACATCATCTCGGGCTTGATAAATGTTTCATTAGACACACAATTCATTTTACACTTTACAGGTATGGCTTTTCAAAGCACACACAAGCTGCTACAAAGAGTGTTCCTGAACGAGAGTTATGCGGCCATTTTGATACAAATAAAGTAAATCATATTAATCTCTGGTTGTTTCTCTTTTATATATATATAAAAGTTTAGAAACCATCATATAATTCAAAACATAGGAAATGTAGATATTGAATCTTTTGACTGGTTTAATTAGTTCCTTATTATGAATACACTGAGGATACCAGATGTCAGTTTTGTTTAACTTTGAAGTTTTGAAGTTAAATTTGTCCTTCATATGAAAGCCAGTTTTAACCTTCAATCCTTGCATTGAAACTTCAAAGTAATTAATTTATGTTTAGGTTGTTGAAGTATCTATCTCTTGGTACAGCTAAGAATTCTTTAAATTTTCTATTGAACAAGTTACAAAACTATGCCTGTTACCTTCAATATACAATATACAGTCTTATTTAAATTATTGTTAAAAGATGAGATTGGCATTTAAGCCTAGCATACTGGAATCTTATTTTTTCTGTCTTTAATTCTGTTATTGAATCTGCAAAGGATCAATTGGCAGTTAGATTAATTATGCATCGAAATTCATTTTATGTATAACATTAAAGTCATTCCCCTTTCTTTTGCATCTCTGCCCTCTGTATCCACACAACCCCGAAGTTTTGTTGATGACCTTAAATCGCCATTAGAATTGTTGGATTTTGGAGACTTCTCTGACTGTATCGATGGTGGAACCGGGGGTAAAAGACTGCGTGTTGTCAATCCAGCATTTGACTATGTTCCCCCACAGCTTGTGAGCCTTTTCATTACTGATACGTGAGTGTCAGCTTTTCTCTATGGAAATGATGGGTGTGTGAATTCATTTAACATACAATCTTAAATGTGTCCTGTTTATGGCATTAGAAATAGAATAAAATGGTTTCTTTCATGTCATTTTCTCTTTATAATCTCAAATCAGAAAGATTTTGGATTTAATTGTAGAGAGGGTTTCATGATATATTACTCAATTTCCTACTCTTGTTTTGCAGTGGAGGACACAACCCTTCATACATGTACCGACTAATAGCGGATTATTATACTCCTGATGACTATGTGCTCCAGCAGCATGTAGAATCTGGGATTTGAGAAAATCTGTGTATCTTCTACAGCTCGTTAACAGTTTTATTCCGCATTCCTTGACATTCTCCACCAGTCTTCTTTTTGTATGTACCCAGTGATTCTTAATTGAATTTTTCCTCCTTGAGCTTTCCGAAATTGACAGAAGTTGTGCATACATATGAGACAAATATCATGTGTTCCTGGTAACCTGATGCCAGAATGATTCTATGTAGAATAGCGTTGTCCTTTTAAATGATGAAAATAAAATGACAAATCTCCGTCTCTCTAGAGATATGAAGAAAGATCAGGGCAGCGAGATGTAAAAGTGCCTCTTGCTTACACATGCACAGCTATGTCCTTTCTGGCAAATAATGCCTTTCGTTGCGAGACGTAAGAGTGCTTCTTACTTACACATGCACAGAGATGTCCTTTCTGGCAAATAATGCCTTTCGTTGGCTTATTTATTGTTTACGTTTAACCTTTCGTTGCCATATTTATTGTTTACGTTTAACTTGAATTTTCAGGGCTACTATTTAATCATATTTCAGGACACCTATTTTTGTCAAGCTCACAAGTGCACTTTACTTCCTGGGGTGAATCATATTTCAGGACACCTATTTTTGTCAAGCTGAGTGCACTTTACTTCTTCTGGTGGAAGAGATGCCTTATAAAATAAAATGGTAAAATAGTGAAGTTTGATCTCTAAGGTAAAAAAAGAAGGAAAAAAGTGTTGTTATTAAAAAAATAAAATAAAATAACTAGCATAGATTCATCTTAATTCCAAATATTTCAGGTTTTGAGAGGTTTGTAAATGGGGTCTTTTGATCCCTCTTGGTGCTTAATAGATATGGGGATAAGATGCATCTATGCTAGCTTGAAGTTTTTGAATATGATATAGTTAATAGATTTGTTCATATATTTCTGTGAGATTTTGTAAAAGGAAGTTAGTTCGAAAAATATATGTTTCCATTCAAATGACCCATTCAAGACACTGAAAGTAGATAAGGTCAAAAAAAACAAATCATGTTAGGTTAAGATAATTGATTTTCTTTTCTTATTTTCTTTTTTCTAGCATAAGGTAAAGTGAATCTGTGTTCAGTGTTCATATAACTCTGGCCCTAATAGAAAATTTTCTTCTCGAAGATGGAGATGGATGAAATTTGGATCTTTCTGCCCTTACCCGACATTCCATTGAATTATTTTAAGTCATCAGAGTTGTGTTGTATATCACATGGATTATAGTTCTAATCTTTGCCTTCCAATCTCTTTGGCAAACTTTGTTTTGTCATGTGATTGATCAGCTATTACAGCTGATAAACTAGGATGATCAGCGTTGATCATAAAAACAGTATTATAAAATTGCCCAGAGAGAATTGAAATTGTATGTTAAAGTTCCACTTTTTTTCAGTAATTTCAACACGTGGACAGATATTTACAGAATCGTCTATGAAGAATTGTACTATCTTGACCACAAAGCTCATTCTCAATTCAAGCATGGATTTCTCAATCAAGGAAACAACAGAAGCTTTCACTACGAAATGTAATCTCTATCGACGAATAAATAAAATAATGAGCCTGATCAAGGCTAGAATTTCTTTAGTAAATCGGAAGCCCAATGAATGGATGTGGTGTTTTTTCAGAGAATATGTTGGGAACAATGCAATTAAGCTATTAAAGTGACTATAAAAGCTATTCAACCTGCAACTTCAATCAACAAGAAACATCCACCCTGAAACATCCACCCTAGCTCATTTTCATGTGGTTCCCCCGCGTTCATTATCCCTAAGAAACACCAGGAGTGACACTTGGTCACTCATTATAGGGATCTCAATAAAGTCACTGTCAAGAACCACTATCCCTTACCCAAGATTGATGATTTGTTGGAGCACCTTCAAGGTGCCCAATTTTTCACCAAATCGGACTTGACTACTAGGTATCATCAGGTTCGCATGGCTTCTATAGACACTTGGAAAACCACATATTAAACTAAATTTGGGTCGTTTAAATTAGTGTTGTATATATCGTATATATCGAATTTATCGCCGAGATAAAGGGGAAAACGATATATTCTATGGAATATATCATGAAATATCTGATACATTTAATGTGTTGTGAGACATTCAATGTATCATGATATATTCTCAAAATATTGTGAGTCGAAAGAATATATCGGCCTGCTAAATAAAAAAACGGGGAAAAGTGTGCATGAAGAGGGTTTTAAGGCCACGGGTCACTTTTTTTCATTCATTGTTTCATCTCTAAGGTGTGAGAGAGATAGAGATCAATTCATTGTGCTTTGAGTATTCATGGATTATATTATGAAAACAATGAGGAAGTCATCAATCTCCAAGTGGATCATTGCAGACTTTACACTTTTATTTTTGATGGACCTATTTATGATATGGAGGATGGGAATGACCAAAAGAAATCAGATATTGGGAAAAGTCAATATGCAAGTTCCATTTCTGAAGGAGAGAAGTTTTTGTTTCTTAACTCCAACATGGATGTAGAAAGGGTTCGTGAACTATAAAATGAAGAGAGGCCAGATTTTGAGGCTTCAAATATTCTTAACAAAAAAATGGTCTCCAAATCATATAATTTGGATGTAGTCATTTTTCCTGAACCAAGGGGGGGCTTTCCCATAAACTTGGATGATTATGCTTGGTGTGATGAGGACATTGATTGGGTGGTTGAGCATCATTTTGGCCAAATATTTTTGCATAATATTTTTTCCCAAAGTTGGAGAGAGGAACCATGAACATGGAAACAAACATAATAGAGATCTAGAATATGTAATTCACTTCAAATCCATCTCAATATGAAGATAATTTTATTAGGTAGGAAATAAGAAAGAAATTAGTCCACAAATGGCCAAAATAGGTCAATGGAACTCATAAGTACAATAAGCACCAATCAAAATGTTGTAGTGTCAAAGGCATCCCTTAAAAAGGAAAGATAGAAGCAAGAATCTGGACTAGTAGGACAAAGAACAAAATAACGAACCATACCAAGAGGAATCATTATCAACCTGAAATAGCAGTGATGGGCTCATGAATCTTTTTTTTACATCGACGACGAATACTGACAAGATCACTCTGTGACATAGCCAACAAATTTGTGTCCTTAACCTATCATGGGAAAAATAAAACATATTAACCGTGGTCAAGCCTACACTAATGAAAAAATGACTTGAAGAAATACAATGGATTTGACAACAACCAAGCAACTTAATTCATACCAATAGTACAAAATCTTACATTGCATGCTCCCTTGTAAAATCATTTCAATAAACTAAACCTTGACTTGTTTATGAAATTTATAAGCAAATGAAAGAATGAGATAACTATAACTTGTGTTCTACTTCCTATCACCAGAGAAAATTTTTTGATTCATCCTTCAGAACATCAACATTTGCATTTGGAATTCCATAGAAAGGACGTTGTCCAATAAGCAACATTGAACTTCGTACAACTACCAGGATGATCTCTACTCCTCCATTTTGATCTGTCTTGTTCTTGAACTTATCATAAATCTGTTGCACCATTTTTTAGTATGGAAGCCTACTTTCTTCCAACAAGCGTGCAACAATCACATTTGATGGCATAGTCTGATGCATATGTGTGTACTTCAAATGGCTTAGTGTGATATGGAAACTGCAATACAGAGTCATCCATCACTACCTTCTTTAGGTCCTCAAAATATATTTGACACTCTTCCTGATCTAGGTGGATATTGGTGGCCACCCACCTTTTCCAACTGGTTCAAAACAGTTTTCTGGCAATTTTGGCAATTTACTATTTTTAGCAGTTTTAACTTCCGGGGCCATTTTGAAGGCCTAGATGAAGGTTTTTCAGGATCAAGCTTCTCAATGATAGCCAAAGTCATAATTGATCCCCCAAAATGAATTTCCTCGATGATACCTTTCCAACGGGCTATCATGCACCTAAAACAAAGATCGTATGCAAAAGTTACAACCCCGGGAAGTTGATGCACTAACTTACCCAAATGGGGCCCACATGACTTTTGGCGCTTCATCTCCTAGGGTTATGTTTTTGGATGTCTAGGGTTTTTGTAATTATTGTTTATTGTAAAAAGGCCTTTAGAGCCTCATTGTAATCATCTTCTTGCGAATGCGAGTAGCCGTCACATCTCTTCTCAGACATAAGCTACCACCATTCTAGTGAATTTTTCACTCTATATTTTTACAGTCTCTGTACATTTATTTCACTAATATAAATTGTGTATTATTGTATCTCTTTGTTTATGGTTGCATATCTGATACATTTATGTTATATTATTGGATATCTGCGATATCTATGTGCATTTATTTATTATATCTCCGCTCTCATTTCGTGTCAAAAATAATCTAGATCAGTGGTATCAGAGAAGGTTGCTCTTGATTGTTTTTCAGTGCATGTCCCCAACAAGGTCCGAGTATAGAAAGTTGGGTCTCGAGCTTGTCTCTCTTTAGGACAATCGCTCTCGCACACCTAAGAAACCCTATATGGCGGAAGAAAACAAAAACGATGGAGCAAATGATCCTATCAATATGTTTCTTGAGCAAGCTCTCACGCGACAAATGGATGAAATGATGGAGAATTTTTCCCACATCCTTTAATGTCTGTCGATAGAAATATGAGCATCTTCATCAAGCAACCACTTTGGAAGCACCTCGCCTTTCAAGGTACAGGTTTATTTTTATATTCTCATATTTGAAGGTCAGATAAATGCAGATGCCCTAGACAAATGGTTAAATATGTTAGAAGATTATTTATTTGTTCATAATTTTTTCGATAAGGAAAAGATCACCTTCCCACTCCTTAAATCTCTCCCCCATGTCAAACATTGGTGGGAAACTGACTAGGAGAAAAGTTCCACAAAGGAGTCTGGAATATATGGGGTCGAGCCCACTTGGGATTTTTTTGTGGATGTGGTAAAGGAACAATATTACCCTGTTGGCAACTATGAGGACCAGTACATGAGATGGACCACACTGTGGAAAGAGAGGGGCCAAGAAGTTCTGGATTTCACCAATAGATTCCATACCTTTCACACCAATATGGGTATCAAAGACTCTGAACGACATTTGGTTCTGAAATACCATGGGGCTCTACACAGATACATCCAAACTGAAATGGATTTTCTGGACATCTCATCACTTGGTGTTGCTTATCAATATGTTGTTAAAATCGAGCATAAATTTAAGAACCAAAACAAACGGGAGTTCTGTTTTGCAAATCCACAACAACCAAAGTATGACAAAGACGGCCCTAACAAATAGTCTCTCGAAAACTAGTCCAAGCCACAGGAAAAGAAGGGTCACGGGAAGACAAAGAAGGACATCAAAAAATGGTGGGATTTCCACAAAATCCATTGGCACAACACCGATGGATGTCTCTCAATATAATCATTGGTGGTCGAGATCAAAGACAAGGAGATGAACCCTAATTTTGAATCTGATTATGAAAATACTAGTAAAATACAGATCATCGATGCAGACCCCACTGCTATTGTCACGACCAAAACAATTCAACCAGAAGAACCAACAGATCCTGAAGAGGGGGAGCACCTTTTTCATTCACATATGTGGGTGAAGGGGACCCCACTCCATTTATTATTGATAGCGGAAACCAGAAGAGCCTCATCTCAACAGAGGTCGTCAAACAATTGGGATTGTCGACAACACCACACTCACAGCCATACAACATTGGGTGGCTTCACCAAGGACAAGATCTTCGTGTCAACCAGCAGTGTTGATTGTCATACGACATCCAACCCTTCAAGGATGAGGTATTATGTGATGTTTCCCCACTATATGTTTGTGATGTTCTCTTGGGCCAACCATCTATGTGGAAACGCCATGTTGTTTATGAGTCTCGACCCTGCAATGTCATTGCTTCTCTGGGGGGTCATCTCTACATAATACCAGAAGTAGTTTTGACTGTTGTTCCACCTAAATAGTGTCGCAAGGTAATATCTCATACTAAAAAATTCAACTTCTTCACAATTTGTTCAAAAGGTGAATAGAAGGATACTGCAACCACTACAACCTCAACCCCAGCACCTTTTATCCAACAGAAGAAGGTCGACAAGATTGCAGCAAAGTGTAAAGGATCCTTCTACACACAAGCATCTCATGTAATTAGACTAGATAAAAAGGTTCAACCCTTCCAGCCATAGGTTCGTGACAAACTTCAACAAACCAAGCAACACAACTTCTCCAACAAGGCAAGCAGCTCATCAAGATGCAGATTCAGCAAACACTTTTCCCCCTCCCCTGGGCACTCAACACAATGGATACCATTTCTTCCTAAGGAGGGAGGATTTGTCAAGGTGGATATTGGTGGCCACCCACCTTTTCCAACTGGCTCAAAACAGTTTAATGGCAATTTTCACAATTTACTATTTTTAGCAGTTTTAACTTTTGGGGCCATTTTGAAGGCCTAAATGAAGGATTTTCGGTATCAATCTTATCAATGATAGAAAAAGTCATGATTTATCCCCAAAAATGAATCTCCTCGACGATACCTTTCCAACGGGCTATCCTATGCCTAAAACAAAGATCGTATGCAAAAGTTGCGACCCGGGGAAGTTGATGCACTAACTTACCCAAACGGGGACCACATGACTTTTGGAGCTTCATCTCCTAGGGTTAAGTGTTTGGATGTCTAGGGTTTTGGGAATTCCTATTTATTTTAAAAATTCCTTTGGAGCCTCATTATAATCATTTTCTTTCGAATGCGAGTAGCCATTACATCTCTTCTCAGAAATAAGATGCCACCATTCTAGTGAGTCTTTCACTCTGTATTTTTATAGTCTCTGTACATTTATTTCATTAATAGAAATCATGTATTACTATATCTCTGTGTTTATGGTTTTAATGTCCCTTTCCAAATAGGAGCTCTAGAGAGGAGTCTGAATGGTCTAAATTGCCCTGTTAGACTATAGCCAGGGCCAGAAAGGGGTAAACAGGGTCACTAGAGGTCAGTTCAGTCACCAGTGTTATATTCGAAAAGTGACACTGAGCTATAAAGGGTAAAAAGCACTTTTAATTCAGTATGGGCTAAAAGTAGAAGTCAATAGTGAATTAGGGTTTCAACAATGATTTAGGGTTTTGGAAGTCAATAGTGGATTAGGGGTTTAACAGTGATTTAGGGTTTTGGAAAGCTATAAAGGAAGGGTCAGTGACCTAATTCATTATTATGTAGATTATGAATTATCATTGAGGAGAAGAGGCACATCTCAGGAGAGATAGTTCAGTGGATTCCAAGTGGAAGACACTAGTTGGCTAATTTTGGTGTTGAGAGACACACCCTAGTCACCTTGGAGATCATTTAGGTCTTCCATCATTCTTCAACAACAGTTACATAATGTTCAGCAGTGAGGGCGCATTCATCAAGATTGAGGGCACAACTTCTGAGAGGGTTTTTAGTCGACTTATCCCATTCAGGGACAATTCTAAGATTTCTCTCTGACCCATTTGAGAGGAAGGCAAGGCACATCTTTTTCCTAGTTCCTCATAAGATTCCGACGAAAGAATAAACTAGGGTGCATTTTCTAGACTTGGACATGAGACACTTTTGGCGGATACATTTTGGGTTCTAGAATGAGCATCAGGCCATATTCAAGGAAACCCTTCCGATCCATTTCCCAGTAGACTAAGGCGGTCATTTTGAGACACATCTCATCCGATTCCGACAATGGAATCACTAGGATGCATTTTTCCAGAGAAAGAAGGGCGCATTCCCCCAGGGGGATCCATCCGTGGTCCAAACTCATGAGCATAAGGGTTTGACAGTTACCATTACTGAGGGCTAGAGTAGGGTGCATCATTTGGGACAGTTTCCAAGCCATTCCGAGAAGTACATCTCCCAGGGTGAACTTTCCAGACTTCCAGCAGTTACCATCAGAGCTGCCATAGTCCCAAGTGCATCCATTGATTCTGCAATGCTCCCATATTCCGGGTATTATATTTTAGTTTCTTATTTGTATTCTAGATAATATCCTTTGTCTATTGATCTAGTCGAGTATTGTCAGTTTATTCAGTCACATTCGGCCATTTTGTAATCCACAAAGATATCATAATATAAAATTTGCAGTCCTTTGTCGCATTTGTTATTTGTATGATCATTTATATGTTGTAAACGATTAATCCTACACACACATTAGCAGTGTTTCCTAGAATAGACAAGTCGAGAACATTACAGTGGTATCAGAGATTTAGTCCTGTCAGCCTGTGACTAAAGACAATGAGTGCAGCAGAAGACCCAGAGGGTCGTGAACACATAGGTGATGAATATGTCACTTATAGTAGGCATAAGGAAACAACGCATAGGATTGAATTTCCCCCTTTTCCTCCTAGCTCAGAGGAAGAGGAAGAGGCACACAGAGAAGCATAGAGAAGGGCATAGTGTGAGCCTGAGCGCAAGGGAGAGAGGATGTTACGAGAAAAATATGAGTGACCAGAGGGTAGTGGCAAAGCCCCTGTAGATCCAGAGACAACTTTCATGCAGGTTATCAATGATATGTTAGCTAGTCAACGAACCATGTCTCAGTCCTTGGCAAAGGTGGTTGATAGATTGTCTAGAGTGGGCACCCCAAACACACAAGTCCCGGATGCAACACATGGGAACTCAAGAGCAGGCAATAGACCCCAATCACCCTCTCGCACATATTGTTGATACTAAGAGGGGGGTGAATCAGTATCAAGTACAATTTAAAACCTTTTTCAACTTATACTTAAACCATTCAATTATATCCAATGATCAATGAACAATAGTATAAGACTTACACCAATACACCACAATACACCATGCACAATATATGAGAAATAATCAATAGTTATTGTTTAAGGGAAGTAATGACTTCCAAAGGTAGCTATAGCTTCCAAATATAAAGGGAGGAATAAACATCCAAGAGGAAGATACAATCCTCCAATATCAAGAGATATTTTAACTCTCCATCCTTGCCCCTTCCTTCCACCCAATAATATATGAGAGATAATAAAACTTTACATTAAATCATCACCATCAACCAACCATCACATAGAACCTGATAATGCTTACTGAGACTTCTTCAATTTCTTCAATTCTTCAATTCTGGGAATACTCTTATCCTATAGATAATATTACTCAATGTATTCTTTGAAAATTCTCCATGTTTCACTCCTTGAATCCTCCCCAAAAAGAAGTTATAGAGAAAATGGTAGACCTTGTTCAATTTTGGTTTATTCAGGAGACCGAACTTGTACAGAATTCCCCGTGTTCAATATTTAACATTAGATTTTGAAGCTCTCACACAAGACACTAAAGTCCGTACACTATCCAATGAAATTTGTCTCACTTCATTTGGATTCTCTATGAATAAGTTATGACTATTTTACCCGGAACACCTATTTATTGACTAGCTTCAGGACTAGTCAAAAACCCTATCTTCAACAGAGTGTATCTCCATAATTGTAGAGAATCAAGAGCTAAAATTTTTACCACATGTACCTTGATATGTCTTCTCAATACCATATCAATGTCACCATCTGAATATTTCTAGAAAAAAATTTATAGCGAAAATGGTAAGATGACCTGTAAATAACATACCTTAGAACACATCACCAAAAGACTTCATCCTCCATTCAAATCCAGTCTTCTTTACTTATGATTTCCTCTGAAATTTGAATTGTGTATAAAATGAATGTATAATGATATTTATTTATACCATTTATGTCACTTCCTTTTAACATTAGGGCTGATCTGACACTTTCTTATTTTGTAATTCTTTTCTTTAATTATCTTCAGGGCCTACATGTACTTCCTTCTTCAATTCACTTTGTCATCTTCAAAAATTCATTTCTCGTCAACCATGAGGATCCACGTGACGTGCCACATACCACCGGAAACAACATGATGTATAATATCCATCCATGGGTTTTGTATCTACATGTGCATTGTCCTTCATGTCCAAATACCTTCATCAATTTTGCGGTCCAAAACCCATGACTAGGGTTGACAATGGACATCAATGACAACAACCAATCTTTGAACAATATCCCCCTTTGTCATTGATGGAAACACTCATGCTCCCCCTATCATCATGATCCCAATTTCTCTCCCCCTTTGACATCAATGGCAAAGGGTAGGGATTCTCCCCTTGAGTTCAATGGCATAAGGTGACCTTCTTCTTTAGGGCTGGTCCCCCTGAACATGTGGCACTCAATAATACCTCATCCTTATTTTTGGTCTTTGGGACTTTTTCTTCCTTGGAATCATTTTGTGTGGATTTTGTATTCTCTCTCTTATTCATGTCTAGGATGTATATGTTGTTCGGTCTTCTTGTTGCAGTTGAAACCAATCTTCTTGAGCTATTTTCTCTAATTTTACATTTTCGGGAATCAAACGTAAGAGTGTATCCTTGATCACACATTTTACTAACACTGAGTAGATTATGCTTCAAGTATTCAACCAATATGACATTATTTTCTTTTACATTTTTTCTTCCAAGCTCTACTACACCTTCTCCAAGTATTTTGGCAGATGAGTCATCTCCAAATGCAACATTGCCACCCGTTCTCTTCAAGCTGATGAATTTGTCTTTATCCCCGGTCATATGTGAAGAACATCCACTGTCTATGTACCATTCATATTCTTCTTTAAATTCTTCGGCAGTTAATGCAATTAAAAAATCTTCATTGTTTGGAGTCTCTTTCCTTCTCCATACTGTGGTTGGCATAGGGACATATTCATTCATATATCTGCAATCTCGTGCTTTGTGATCAAGATAATTGCATTTGTAGCATACAATATTTTTGTCCATCAATGGGGAAAATGAATTATAACTTATGTTGACAAATCCACAATTATTTCCATATCTTCTATTTACACCATTCATGTTTCTTGCGTATTTATTCCTTTCATTGATTCTGCAATTAATTGCCTTATGTCCAAAATTTTTGCAAGTATAACAATGACCAAGAAAGAAATTTTGATACCTTGGAGTAGGTGGCCTTCTTTGTGATGTAGTCCATTTAGGCTCATGATCTACTCTTCTGTAGTTTCCTTCATACTAATTGAAGCTTCTTTGATTCCTGAAGGTAGGAGGTCTTCTTGGATATTCATCTCTTTTGTAATCATTCCTTATTTATGGTATCCTGGTCCACCTCTCATCAACTGTCTGTGTAGCTCTTTCTTCAACCTTATTGTTGGTATTTGCATCTTCTTTGTATTAAGTTTCACCAATCCATCCAAGATGTGTTAAGTGTTTTGGAACTTGAGAGATTCTTAAGCTCTTCCTCAATGAGACAACTTTTTGTTCAAGTTTCTCACAATCTTCTTCTTTCTTCATCATTTGGACCTTCTTTACTTCTCCTATGCTTCTTGCTTCTTCGAGTAGAGTTTTCAAGGAAATGGTTTCTTCTCTTAGTTTCTCAAATTATTCTAATTGTTTCTTCAATATTACAACTGTCTTTTCATAACTACCCAATTCACTTCTTAGTTTTATACATGTTTCTTTGAGCTTGCTATTTCCAATCTCAACATGCTTCAATTTTTTTCAGATTCTCATCTTCTTGTTGAATCATTTATGCTTCATGATTTTCTTCTTCTTCATTGGACTTTTCTTCTTTACTGTCATCTCTTTCAATCCTTGTATGAGGACATTCAAATTCAACATGTCCTACTCCTTCACAATTAAAGAAAAATAACGGACCTCTATTTTCTTCTTTGAAATCTGAGATGTTGTAATTTTCTTCAACTTCTTCTTCTTCTTCCGATTCTTCCCTTGCATAAAGGTTGTGTAGCTTGTCCCAAAGCTCTTTTGCTGATGAACATGATCCCACCTTGTATTTTACTGAATCTGTCAATCCATCCAGGTTGGTATCTATTGCCAATTTTTTGTTCATTTTTGCTTCCTTCTGAGTTGCAGTCTTTGGTTTCTTCAAAGCATTGTATCCTGAAGCAACTGAGAACCAAACATCTGACCCAACAGATTTCAAGTAAGTTTCCATTCTATTAATCCAGTATTCAAAATTGCTTCCATCAAATGGTGGAATCCCATTTGGAATGTTGTCTTCCATTTTTACATAGGATCTTCCTTCCAGTGGTTAAACAATACTGAAGGTAACCTGCTCTGATACCAATTGTTGATATTGAGAGCGGGATGAATCAATATCAAGTACATTTTAAAACCTTTTTCAACTTATACTTAAACCATTCAATTATATCCAATGATCAATGAACAATAGTATAATATTTACACCAATACACGACAATAGACCATGCATAATGTATAAGAAATAATCAATAGTTATTGTTCAAGGGAAGTAATGAATTCCCAAGGTAGCTACAACTTCCAAATGTAAAGGGAGGTATAAACCTCCAAGAGGAAGATACAATCCTCCAATATCAAGAGAGAGTTGAACTCTCCATCCTTGCCCCTTCCTTCCACCCAAGAATATATGAGAGATAATAAAACTTTACATTAAATCATCACCATCAACCAACCATCACATAGAACCTGATAACGCTTCCTGAGACTTCTTCAATTTATCAAATTATTCAATTATTGGAATACTCTGATCCCATACATAATATTACTCAATTTATTCTATGAAACTTCTCCAAGTTTCACTCATTTAATCCTCCCCAAAAAGAAGTTTTAGAGAGAATGGTGGACCTTGTTCAATTCTGGTTTATTCAGGAGACAGAACTTGTACAGAATGAACCATGCTCAATAGTTAACATAAGATTTGGAAACTTGAATAAAAGACACTACAGTATGCACTCTATCCAATGCATCTTGTCCCACTTCATTTGGATTCTCTATGAAGAAGTTATGACTGTTTTACCCGGAACACCTGTTTATTGACTAGCTTCAGGACTGGTCAAAAACCCTATCTTCCACAGAGTGTATCTCCATAATTATAGTGAATCAAGAGTTGAAACTTTTACCACAGGTACCGTGATATGTCTTCTCAATACCATAGCAATTTCTCCATTTGAATCATTCTAGAAAAAATGTTATAGATAAAATGGTAAGATGACTTGTAAATAACATACCTTAGAACACATCACCAAAAGACTTCATCCACCCTTGAAATCCGGCCCTATTTACTTATGATTTCCTCTAAAATTCAACTTGTGTATCAAATGAATGTATAATGATATTTATTTATACCATTTATTTCACTTCCTTTTAACATTAGGGCCGACCTGACACTTTTGTATTTTGTAATTATTTTCTTTAATTATCTTCAGGGCCTACATGTACTTCCTTCTTCAATTCACTTTGTCATCTTCAAAAATTCATTTATCCTCAACCATGAGAATCCACATGACATGCCACATACCACCGGAAACAACATGATGTATACTATCCAACGATGGGTTTTGTATCTACATGTTCATTATCCTTCATGTCCAAATACCTTCATCAATCTTGTGTTCCAAAACCCATGACTAGGGTTGACATCAATGACAACAACCAATCTTCCAACACATACACTTCTGCGAGTAGGATTCCTAGACCCTTGTTTCCCAGATTCTAGAGGTCACCCCCGCTATCAGCACCGCCACTGATAACACAGGGTCAACCCACTCATGCATAGGACATCACAGAGTAAAGGAGGGAGTATGCAGCATTGGGTCATCACTTCCATTAGGACATGACCCTAGTCGAGTATTGTGGACTCAGACTCAGAAACCTCCCCAGAGAGCTATAGAGAGGAGGACCGCAACAAAAAAAGGGGTATAACATGGATTTTATCCAAAAATTTGGTAAACTCACCATACCTTCTTTCGACGTATCGTCCAAATGCACTTCCAGAGATTGGGTATAGGAGCTAGACACATACTACAAGATCAACTAGATGACCGAGAGAGAGGCCATCAGTTTCACGAAATTACACTTGGAGGGTGAAACACACAAGTGGTGGTATCATGGATTGGTGAGATTGGGTCACAGTTGCATCACTTCCTTTAGGAAGTTCACAGAGAGGTTCATGGACAGGTTTGATAAGAGGGATCCCGAGATCTAGTTCAAGGATCTATCCTAGTTGAGACAAACTGGAACAGCAGAAGCATCCATCACATAGTTTCAACGGGTAGCCATGGTAGTGACAGATATATCAGAGCCTAGGTTGATCATGCTATTCATAGAGGGACTCACCGAGTCTTTGAGAGGATGGGTGAAGGTATACAGGCTTGCCACCTTGCAAGATTCCATCCTCCGCACTTGAGATTTGGCAGACTCAGTGCCAAAGACTAAAACCTTTTCCAAACCCTTTGTACCCCAGAAGGATCGAGACAAGAAGCCATTCCAAAGAGAATGGAAGGGAAAGGAAAAGTTGGATGATGAGACTAGGTAACAACTTATGAGGAAGAAGATTTGCTTCAACTGTAGAGACCCTTCGGTCCCAGGCCACCAGTGCATGGGTAAGGGAGAGATTCATTATATTGAGGTGGCAACAGATAGTGTGGATAGTGAGGAGGAGGACTAGGACAGTGGATCCACTAGCTCAGAGGAGGATTCATCACAGGCAGAGGAGCATCCTCCCCATAGACCTCTGACACCGGTAGGAGCCCATCCTCTAGTAGTCCCAGAGCCACCTGATCAGGCTAACAGGAGGAAACCAACAAAGGGAGGAGTCATAGCGACACTTTCTGGTGTTCCCAGTTATGATACCCTCTTGATCAGAGGCACTATTCAGGGGCAATGGAAAATCTCCGTGATAGATGGTGGGGCCACCCACAACTTCATCGATGCTTCACTAGTATCTAGATGAGCACTTTAGATAGAGGAGTTTGAGGGGTTTGACATTGTAGTAGTAGATGGCCATACAATGGAGTGCCTAAACAAAGTTCTAGACTTTGAGGTAAATTTAGGCAACTATACAGTGAGAGATACATTTTATGTGGTTGACCTATCTGACACAAATGTGGTATTGGGAGTCCAGTGGATGATTACCTTGGGAAAAATCACCACCAATTACCAAACCTTGGAGATGGGATTTAGAGACCATGACAGGAAGAAGGTTGTTCTAAGAGGTATCTCAACAAGAGCACCCAAGAAAATTTCAGCCAAGAGGATGGAGAGGATATTCAAACATGGGGAAGTAGCATATGTCGCCGAGTGTTTGATCACTACGTGGAAGGATTCATAGGGTCAACAACAGTACCATACAGAAATCAAGGATTTATTGGGACGACATCAATAGGTCTTTGAGGCAATTCCACCAGGGAGACCACCTGACAGGGAGTTTGAGCACACCATTGACTTGGAGGAGGGGGCCAAACCTATGATCACCCCCACTATCATCATCCTAGGAGGTTCAATGATGAGATAGAGAAGGAAATCAAGGAATTGTTGGCGATGGGACACATCAGACCGAGCAACAACCCATTTGCTTCTTCAGTTGTATTAGTTCTGAAAAAGGATGGAACCATGAGGATGTGCATTGATTACCAAGCCTTGAACAAGAAAACCATCAAGAACCGGTACCCTATCCCATGCATTAACGATTTGATTAATGAACTGCATGGGGCATTTTTCTTCTCAAAGATTGATCTACGCTCTGGATATCATCAGTGTCGAGCTGCAGATATACCATGTAAATCAACATTTAATTGTCAACACGGGAAGGTAGACTTAGAGGAACCAGCACAGGAAATGCAGGCTGAAGAGGGGGTTTAAAGAATGCCAAACTAATCTTTGAACTTAAAAGAAACTTGCTGGAAAGAGCTACTGTACCCTACTTTGCTCTGTACTACTCGGTACTACTCAGTACTAACCGGTACTGTTCTGTATATGCATGTAAAAGATAAACCCTTTACTGTACTCAAAAGAAACTTCTCTATCTCATGAGATATCAGACTAGTTCCTGAATGTTAGGCAGTCTAAATGTGAAAACTGAAGGAATGAAATCAATGGCTGGAAAGATAATGCTAAACCCTCGGTTGTAATGAAATGAAATACTACTTCTATTAAACCACTGAGCAAACTGCTGAAAGATGAAATCAAATATGAACTCTACTGTAAATACAATGTATCAGCTATGTTTCCATCGAAGGGGGCCATGCCTTCTCTGTCAACAGTCTGTTCTCTCAATCAACACATACTGGCAACTAAATAACTCACAGCTAAAATGGCAAGAACAGAAATCAGATTACTGGAACTCTCACTATTTTATTGAAAGATGAAAACAGTACAGTGCTTGAAGATTTCTATTCTTCTATTCTTCTACCCTATGCTCCGTCTATCCCCCCATTTCTCAAACATCCTTTCTATCCCGTTTCAGATCTCTCTACCTATTTCTCTACATCTCTTCCTTTCTCGAGCATAGCATAACGTTTTTCCAACCCTATGGCAATGCCTCGCATCTCTTTACATACGTTCCAAATCTCTGGCAATGTTACATAACGTTTCCAGCTCTCTCTAGCAATGTTACACCACGTTTCAGATCTCTGGCAATGTTACATAACGTTTCCAGCTCTCTCTGGAAATGTTACACCACGTTTCAGATCTTTGGCAATGTTACATAATGTTTCAAATCTCTGGCAAGGTTACATAACGTTTCTGACCTCTGGCAGGCATGGCTTTGCGCCCTAGAAGTTATAAAATGGTTTTAAGAATATCACCGGAGGATGAGACATGTTTTACACAGTCAATCATGCCATGATTTCCTTCCTTGCGTTATGCACGAATTTAAATGCTTGATGCCAGCTATTTCAACGATTCAAACAAATGGTTCCCCCCATGGCCAAGCTCCAGTGAATGCAGAGCAAGATTTTGTCCAATGATTGAAGCAGTTGTGCTCCAAGGCCCTTGACTTCAGAAGGATATGCTATCTATCCAATTTTCCAGCCCATCATACCATAAGCTTTAGAAAAAGAGAATACATTGATAATGTGTGGAGCCTCTACACAAGTATGTTTCAACCCATCATTAAATAACCATAAGTATTATCCTCTATAAGCCAACACCCTGCATTCTTGCAAAGTTCAGCTAGTCTCCGCAGAAGAGGATTATTGTTGCATTTAGAGTTGAATTCTTCGCTCATTTGTGGATTTGGAAGCACTTCATGGTTTCTGTATACAATGGAATATATATGTGTAACAGCACAGAAAGAATGCCATTTGCTAAACAAAAGACTTCAGGAGAGTAAACAATATCTTCAAGAACCAGCAAGAAAATGTTATAAATCTGGAGC